>JARKHS020001707.1:0-121067 GCA_030143305.2 Amblyomma americanum
GCACTGCTCTCCAAGTAAACTCGGACGTCAACTTGCGGGTCTTGCACTTTGGAAAGATGTCCCATCACCCGATCTGGCACTGCTCTCGAAGTAAAACAGGGCGGTCACGTGCTGGTCTTCAACTTTGGAGAGATATCCCATCGCCCGATCTAGCACTGATCTCGAAGTAAAATAGGACGTCGACGTGGCGGTCTTGCATTTTGGAGGGATATCCCATCGCGCGATCTAGCACTGCTCTCGAAGTAAAATAGGACGTCGACGTGGCCGTATTGCACTTTGGAGGGATATCCCAACGCCCGATCTAGCACTGCTCTCGAAGTAAAACAGGACGTCAATGTGCTGGTCTTGCACTTTGGAGACATATTTCATCGCCCGATCTAGCACTGCTCTCGAAGTAAAATAGGATGTAAACGTGGCGGTCTTGTACTATGGACTGATATCCCAATGCTCGATCTCGCACTGCTTTTGAAGTAAAATAAGACGTCAACATGGCGGTCTTGTCCTTTGGAGAAATATCACATCGCTTGATGTAGCACTGCTCTCCAAGGAAAAAAGGGCGTCAACGTGGCGATCTTGCACTTTGGAGGGATATCCCATCGCCCGATCTAGCACTGCTCTCGAAATAACAGAGGACGTAAACGTGGCGGTCTTGTACTTTGGAGGGATATCCCATCGCCGATCTAGCACTGCTCTCGAAGCAAAATAGGACGTCAACGTGGCGGTCTTGAACTTTGGAGACTTATTTCATCGCCCGATCTAGCACTGCTCTCGAAGTAAAATAGGATGTAAACGTGGCGGTCTTGTACTATGGACTGATATCCCAATTCTCGATCTAGCACTGCTTTTGAAGTAAAATAAGACGTCAACATGGCGGTCTTGTCCTTTGGATAAATATCACATCGCCCGATGTAGCACTGATCTCCAAGTAAAAAAGGGTGTCAACGTGGCGGTCTTGTACTTTGGAGGGATATTTCGTCAACCGATCTAGCACTGCTCTCAAAGTAAAACAGGACGTTAACGTGGTGGTCTTGTACTTTGGAGAGATATCCCATCGCCGATCTAGCACTGCTCTCGAAGCAAAATAGGACGTCAACGTGGCGGTCTTGAACTTTGGAGGAATATGCCATCGCCCGATCTAGCACTGCTCTCGAAGAAAAATAGGATGTAAACGTGGCGGTCTTGTACTATGGACTGATATCCCAATGCTCGATCTCGCACCGCTTTTGAAGTAAAATAAGACGTCAACATGGCGGTCTTGTCCTTTGGAGAAATATCACATCGCCCGATCTGGCACTGTTCTCCAAGTAAAAAAGAACGTCAACGTGGCGTTCTTGCACTTTGGAGAGATATCCCTTCGCCCGATCTAGCACTGCTTTCGAAATAAAAGACGACGTGAACGTGGCGGTCTTGTACTTTGGAGGGATATTTCGTCGCCCGATCTAGCACAGCTCTCAAAGTAAAACAGGACGTCAACGTGGTGGTCTTGTACTTTGGAGAGATATCCCATCACGGATCTAGCACTGCTCCCGAAGTAAAATTGGACGTCAACTTGCGGGTCTTGCACTTTGGAAAGATGTCCCATCGCCCGATCTGGCACTGCTCTCGAAGTAAAACAGGGCGGTCACGTGCTGGTCTTCAACTTTGGAGAGATATCCCATCGCCCGATCTAGCACTGATCTCGAAGTAAAATAGGACGTCGACGTGGCGGTCTTGCATTTTGGTGGGATATCCCTTCGCGCGATCTAGCACTGCTCTCGAAGTAAAATAGGACGTCGACATGGCCGTATTGCACTTTGGAGGGATATCCCAACGCCCAATCTAGCACAGCTCTCGAAGTAAAACAGGACGTCAACGTGCTGGTCTTGCACTTTGGAGAGATATCCCATCGCCCGATCTAGCACTGCTCTCTAAGAAAAATAGGACGTCAATGTTCTGGTCTTCTATTTTGGAGAGATATCCCATCGCCCGATCTGGCACTGCTCTCGACGTAAAATATGACGTCAACATGGCGGTCTTGCACTTCGGAGGGATATCCCATTGCCCGATCTCGCACTGCTCTCGAAGTAAATTAGGACGTCAACGTGGCGATTTTGCACTTTGGAGGGATTTCCCATCGCCAGATCTAGCACTGCTCTTGAAGTAAAACAGGACGTGAACGTGGCGGTCTTGTACTTTGGAGGGATATCCCATCGCCCGATCTAGCACTGCTCTCGAAGTAAAATATGACGTTAACGTGCTGGTCTTGAACTTTGGAAAGATATCCCATCGCCCGATCTAGCACTGCTCTCGAAGTAAAATAGGACATCGACGTGGTGGTCTCGCACTTTGGAGGGATATCCCATCGCGCGATCTAGCACTGCTCTCGAAGTAAAATAGGACGTCGAAGTGGCGGTCTTGCACTTTAGACGGATATCCCATCGCGCGATCTAGCACTGCTCTCGAAGTAAAATAGGACGTCAACGTGGTGGTCTTGTATATTGGAGAGATATCCCATCGCCCGATCTAGCACTGCTCTCGAAGCAAAATAGGACGTCAACGTGGCGGTCTTGCACTTTGGGGGGATATCCCTTCGCCCGATCTAGCACTGCTCTCGAAGTAAAATAGCACGTCACCGTGCTGGTCTTGCAATTTGGAGAGATATCCCATCGTCCGATCTGGCACTGCTCTCGAGGTAAAATAGAATGTGATCGTGGCGGTCTTGTACTATGGACTGATATCCCAACGCTCGATCTCGCACTGCTTTTGAAGTAAAATAGGACGTCAACATGGCGGTCTTGTCCTTTGGAGAAATATCACATCACCCGATCTAGGACTGCTCTCCAAGTAAAGTAGGGCGTCAGCGTGGCGATCTTGCACTTTTTAGGGATATCCCATCGCCCGATCTAGCACTGCTCTCGAAGTAAAATAGGAAGTCAACGTGCCGGTCTTGCACTTTGGAGAGATATCCCATCGCCCGATCTAGCACTGCTCTCAAAGTAAAATGGGACGTCAACGTGGAGGTCTTGCACTTTGGAGGGATATCCCATTGCCCGATCTAGCACTGCTCTCGAAGTAAAATAGAAAGTCAACGTGCTGGTCTTGTTTTTTGGAGAGATATCCCATCGCCCGATCTAGCACTGCTCTCCAAGTAAAATAGGGCGTCAACGTGGCGATCTTGCACTTTGGAGGGATATCCCATCGCCCGATCTAGCACTGCTCTCGAAGTCAAATAGTACGTCAACGTGCTGGTTGTGTATTTTGGAGAGATATCCCATCGCCCGATCTGGCACTGCTCTCGAAGTAAAATAGGACGTCAATGTGCTGGTCTTGCACTTTGCAGATATATCCCATCGCGCGATCTAGCACCGCTCCCGATGTGTAAGCGGAGTGTAAGCAAAAATAGTAGGAATGGCATTCCATTTTAGTTTCTTCTTTCCATCCACTCGTACCTTTTCAAACTGATCAGCAGAGACGTGATCCTGAAAAATTTCAGAGCACTTAAGTCTCCTTAAGTGCGATAGTGTGAAAGCGTTTGTGCCTTCCTATGCAATGTTCGCGATTGTTTTAATCGGCCTACGCCAAATTTATGGGTCACCATCGTATTCTCCGCAGTCGAATTAGATTGGACATCAATTTCTCTGCAAATCGGCTGAAGTCATATTTAGAGGGTGGGTGGGCCGAATTTAGGAGTGGCCCGGGAAAATTTTGGAGGTCAACGTCGCCTTCGCCATAGTCGAATTAGGCTGGAGATTGATTTTGGTCCAAACCGGCCGAAGTCATATTTCGGAGATGGGTGGGCCAAATTTGGGAGTGGCGCGATCAGATTGAATTATATGTCGGTGAAGTGTTCCAGAAACACTCACTTCTTATGGGCAGCTTTTTCGTGAAACTAATAGCACAAACATTTATTCAGAAGTAGCCTTGAGGAGATTTAAGAACATGCATGCGACACTCATCTCGTGATATAGGGAAAAAATGCCCGACGAGCCCTCACAGACAATTCACAGCTGGGCGCATGTTACTTTGCAGAAGTGTGGATGAAAGAGCATGCATGTCAATAAGGAACGAGAAAAATCATGAACGTGAGAAAGTGTCTGTAGCTGAAGTTCTCAGTCAGCAAGAAGGAAATTTGGGAGAGTTGGTAAGTATATCATTTTTGCTCACAGCGCACCTACAACGGGACACGAAACGAGACTAACACAAACAAGCGCTGACTATCAGCTTGTTTTTTATTGAAGAGCGAAAGGCGTATATATACAGAAAATGAATGATTGAAAAAACTAGTTCATAGTCAGCGCTTGTTTGTGTTAGTCTTTCGTCTCGTGTCCCGTTCTTGTTGCGGTGTGAGCAAAAATGATACTCCCAGTCAGTTTTCATGGCGTGCTAATGGTCTGTGTGCCAAAAAGCTTCTGTTTCATGCCAAACACAAAACAGCTGACTCGGAACTATTTATGCACTTGTTCACTTTCTCTGGCAATCACATATCGGGCAACGTAAATAGCCGCATAAACTATAGTTGCAAATATTAGGATAAGCGCTTACCTCACAGAGGCGAGTATTGTTCGTTGGAACAAATTTCTCCCGCCGAATGCGGTGGAGTCATATAGCTCGTCGCTTGTAGTCTTTTGTTTTCCGCCGGGAATGGCGAACAGCGTTTTGTACATTTCTCGCCGATTGCTGCACCCAAAGGCGCAGCACCCAGGCATTCTCGCAGTCTCTACGCAGGCATGAACTGCACAAGTGTCACTACGCGGCTAGAAATGCTGTGCACGTTTATCTCGGCCCATAAGAGGAAGTGCTACGTAATGCTCCGGACGATCTGTGTGCCGGCGGCCGCGAGAAAGAAGCGAGCGGACCGTTTATGGCGGGGAATGACCACGTCACCGCGGCGAACAAATCGGGAGCGCGCGCACACTGGCCCGCCGGCGCGGCGGCGAGAGAAAACGAATGCGGTACTTTTCTCGTTCCAGTGACTTTAGATCGCGCTATGCTGGAGCTGTCTAGTGTGTTCCCTTTCATGTTGCACCTAGCTGTACTTTCGCGCTCGGTAAATAACTCCCAGCTCACCCGTGGCGACCGCGATCGGGTTTGCTCTTCAGAGCTGTTGAATGCGCGAAAGAGACAAGCCCGAAAACCCCATTAGCTCAGTTGGCAGCCAGAGATGCGTGATATTTACAAGTACCACTGGCGTAGTGGTGAGAACTTGCGCGTCTATCTGCCGGCAGAACTTGTGCTTCCACTTCCTCGCGAAGGAAGCTCCGGCCACGGCTCGCCTGCTGCTGAATAGGTGAGCAAGGCGTAGCTCACACATACGCGCCTGCTCGTCGACGTTCCTCACGTAACTGGGCTGGTGCGTCTCCTAGCTTCCATCAGGCTGCACGGATTTACTCACGCCGAGTGGCGAAGCCCTACACGTACGTAGGAGTCGTGTCGAAAGTAAAGCGCAACTCGGTTCCGTGTTGTAACGGGGTTACCGCCCGGTATGTTAAAAATTCGGGTGGAAGGTTGCTGCGGAGGTCTTTAATGTTTGTTTATGCTAAAAGCCGAAGGGACGCGGCTTTATCACGGGCTTTATCTCAAATGATCGCAGCCACGAGGAGCTGGATCTAAGTTGCTCCAGACTGTCGTGCGTGTTTATGTGCTTTATCAATAAAGTTCTTCCTCAGCTTGAAAGTGAGCGCAAACGAGAGCAACCGTGATTCAGTACCTCGACGATAGCTCAGCACGCCTGTTACTATGGGAAACGGTCCGTTTATGTGGGCCCAAAACAGCCAGATAGGAGTTCGTTTCAGTGTCAGGTCAGCCTGCTGTCGGCGTCACTGTCACCTGCACGTGACAGTATATCTCGTAGTGACGGTCGCCTTCTAATGCTGTGGGATGCTCATCCGTAGGTGCGGGGTGCACTTTGACACGAGCTCGCGCATCGGTTCATTGTGAGGCAAAAACGGATTTCACCTAGCTTCTGGCTCCACTTTAATTCCGAGAGAAAGAACGGAGTTATACGGTAGGCGGCTTTCAGAAGAGTCGCGGTCTGTACAGCGTCACTTTGCCGACCGGAGACAGGGATTCTGAGCTAAAGTGGACGTCACCTTATGCCAGGCAACCGTGTTTCAGAGCCAGCGGGAATGCGAAGGCGCAAGTTTTGTGGAGCGCTTCACTTCCCGCGACAGCGCGCTCCATTAGTTCAGGCCATCGAGCAGGAACGTTGCCAAAACACGGAACTGAGGCATATGTCTTGCTCCCAGAGCGATTTAAGATCTTTCGTAATCCATGCTATAAAGCGTGGTATCACCCGACACCGGTCGCGGCGATGGAGCTCCCGTTAAAGAACCCCAGCTAGTGGAAATTTCCGGAGCCCCCCCCCCCCCCCCCCTGCGGCGTCTGTGATAGCCTGAGTCATTTTGGGACGTTAAAACCCAATAAACCCAACCAAGCTGCACTACCGCTGTGTACTGAAGCGAAACTCTAATTTGTAATGAAAATAAGCTCCAACTTTACGTAGGCAGTTTTTGCTGTGCCTATGCAGTGATCACAGCGCAACCGTCCCTGCGATAGTTTGTTTGCCGCGCTGTAGCCTTCAAGTGAATGGTCACGTGGTATCAAGAACGTTGTGTGTTTTACAAGTCACTGGAGCTTTGAAGCTCTTTATTTTTTTACAGAAAGTCAGCTCTGTACAAGCATGAATGAAGCGTACTCCAGCCCGAACGAAACACGCACGAGTTTATACGAGCCACTCTTGAGCCGATATGTGTTTTATACCAAACACGTAAGAGCTGATGTGTGCTTTCGGGTGTCTCATATCAGTTGATGTTTGCCATATTTTAGTTCATACCCGATACAACTGTCGCATGTATGAGCTCTTACTCAGCATGCAACGAATTCGTACAAGACGCAACGTTGGCATATATTTGATTTATTGTTCCCTTAAGAGGACACGCTCCAGAAAAAAAAATTGTAAATATTTGTTTCAAGTGGCTGAAAATTTCGCAGGAGAGAGACCTTTGTCAGTTGTTTCTAAATGCGGCTTTCCTTCTCGCCTATTTTGCTTGGTTCAATTTTTGCAAGTCGTGGAGATAAAATATTGCGATCATTTTGTGCGTCTATTCCTCACCGGTATAAATATACAACTCCATTGAAATATATCCCATTAAACCGACTATGATTCATAGTATGCTGTGAGAAAAAAAGTGTGGCAGGCACGCAATTTCCGAATTAAAAAAAAGTCGTACTGTTCAGAATGTCTGTTTAAAATCTTTTTACAGTGATTTTACATATAAGTAAAAAAATTTCAATCATTTTACAATGATTGTGTAAAAGTTGAATCCTGTCCGCAACTATATATTGCAATTAATTTAGCAGAGCTGCATTTCGCTTGTAGTGAAGCATATCTACACCAAATTTCATTGGGATGTAACAAACATAAGTGCAAGAATGTCGTGCACAAGCACTGAGGTTGCATGAAAATTATAAAAGCAGGAAAATGCGAATTTATTCAACGAGACAGTGCAGCTTCTGGGGATGCTAGATTGGTAGCTTCGAAATTCTATTTTTTGAGCTGCGAAACTGCTGGAGGACGCGTCTGAATGAAGAAGGCTTTCTCTGCATGCCGATCTGCAGAGACGCAATGGTGAGAAACGCCGGTAGTAAAACTTGTTACCGTCTTGAAAGTAGCTCAGTTCCGCTCATTTTTCGGCCACTTGGCATTTTTATATCGCATGTTCTGGTAATTTCGTGTCTATATTTGACCCTAGTATTGTTGGACATTGAAGAGGAAGACTTACACAAAATAATGCAAGAAGATACCAAAAATGGTACTTTTAGGAAAAAAATCTTCGTTTTTTTTCAAGTACATGTACTCTTGAACGCCTGAGGGCATTACATAAAGAGGGAACAAAGTCAAGATTTCGCTGCCAACAGGGGACCGCGGCGGCTGCGTTTTTATGGAGGAAAAACGCTAAGGCGCCCGTGTGCTGTGCGATGTCAGTGCACGTTAAAGATCCCCAGGTGGTCGAAATTATTCCGGAGCCCTCCACTACGGACCTATTTGTTCCTCTCTTCTTTCACTCCCTCCTTTATCCCTTCCCTTACGGCGCGGTTCAGGTGTCCAACGATATATGAGACAGATACTGCGCCATTTCCTTTCCACCAAAAACCAATTATTATTATGCCAACAGGGAATAAAGAGAAAACTCGTTAGTTAAGTGCATAAAAATATTCCGCCGTTGAAGCAGCGGCGATGTGCTACTCTGCGCTGGGAAAAGCCTGTTTCACATACAAGCGAAAATGCTTGCGAATCCTGCCACCACGGCGGAAAAACCTGTTTTGTGTCATCGCGGCGATGAGCGGAGAGGTTCCAACGAGTTGGAAAGTTACGCTGCGACGCGCCGCACATTCGTTTAGTTGCTTGTATGTGAACCAGCCTAAAAGGTGTTTGGGGGAAGAAGGGTACCAGAAAATAAGAACAGAAATGCTCACTCATTTCATTGGAATAAAAAAAACAAAGAAGAACGCGGTAAAGCTCTAAACTTAGGAAGTGAAAAGTCCAATGTCCTGTGGGTGGGACTGTATGCAAAATGCCATACAGAATGATTTCATACAAGATATACTGTAACACGTGATCTGGTATGTATAGCAGACATATATTCATATATGTTGTTTTTTTACATATCAACAGGTGTACAGCACATATGGATTCTTACAGGTTGCATACAAATTCATATGAGATTTTTAGATGGGAATAAAATCGCTGTACCATAAATCAAAGCGCCTCAACGTGACCTGAAGAAACGTTTTCCACAATTATTGGCGAAAGTAGTCAGTGCATTGCCAACCTCCGTTTTTTCAGAGGAAAGCTAAGAAAGAAGAAAATTGTGAAAGTTAACATAGAGCTGTTACACTCACTCCGCTCGGCGGTTGGGGCGCCACGCGACGAAACCCTCTTGCTCCCAGACCGGCCCAGTGCGCCGTCAGCGTGAATAAAAACGCTTTCTTTGCGGGCCATGCTCCCGAATTTCGCCGAGCGAGCAGTGGTACCAGTTGCCAGCAGCATGACGCCGCACACATTTATAGCCGCCGACGGAAATGGCGCTCGTTTTGCGCGGGGTGTGCGAAACAGAAGGAACAGCACCGCTCTGCCCTCGTGCTTCGCCATTTCGGTTCAGGACGAGGCTATATGCCTCACGCTCGGGCATTCCCTTTCATAAAGCTCGCGAAAGTGTACCCAACTTTGCTTGCCGCCACTAGGCCCCAGTACAAACGGTCTATATGCCCGCGCTCCGATGCCTTTACCTTCCATCTGCTGCCTACAAGAACCAGTGCGTTCGTTGGGGCTGATGGGCTATCGTCTTCAGCGTTCATACCGCGAATAAAAAGACCAAGGAAGGGCGACTGCTTCTCCCGTCTCATTCGGTTTGGTTTTATGAGGTCTGACGTCTCAAAGCAAATCAGGATATAAGAGACGCCGTAGTGATGGGCTGCGAGAAACTTCAGCAACCTGGGGTTCCTTAACGTGCACTGTCATCGCACTGTACACGGGCCTCTAGAATTCTGCCTTCATTGGAATTCGACCGCCGCGGCCGGGACCGAACACGCGCCTTTCGGGTCGGCAGCCGAGCACCATAAGCACAGCCAGAGCGGCGGCTCCACCATCTCTGTATTTAGCCCCTGTGTATGCGCGTATGCACATATGTGACCGGAAGGTAGCGCTTGTGTTTGGTCTGCTCCCTCTCCCGAGTAATCCATCGTATCACAGGGATCTTTTCAAGAACTCCCGCGAAGAGCTGATTTTGTGGAGCTGTTGTGGAAAATTCTCGGCTGTGGCTCAAGGGGACATAAACATGCATTTTGAACAGTGGCAGCTATGCGAGAGACTTCCTTCGTAATTGATGACAACTATGGTCCCCGTTCAGGTCGGTTTTCATCTCCCGCTTGTATCTGCATTGCGAACCAGGATGTGATCTGAGCGGGTCCAAGGTCACGTGTTCCCTAAAGACAGCGACCTCGGGAAAGGAGAGGAACCGCTGTTCTTATTAGTGGGTTATTTGTTAATTTAGGGTGGCACATTGTGAATGATACCTGCAGTGACACGATGGGTACGAGTGGTTCCATGGACCGTCTTCACTGTTGTCCACTGAAAAATAGGAAAACACAACGAAGGAAGGAATGCTCTACTTTTATCTAGATTTTTTTTTATATCAGCGTTTTCCGCTATTTGATCCAATATTGAAATTTCGAAAAATTTCCTGACATTTTGTGGGCCCTAAAAGGAGCGAGATGGGAGAACGGATTTCTAAGATGGTCGCAACTTGTGCAGAAGGGAGCCGTCGTCAGCACGATCTGACCGCCCACATAGAGACGTTCAGGAAAGCATAAATTCTTGATTTTTCTGTTTCTTTAGAAGTGTTATTGAGAGGTACTGCACTGTTATTGCGTGCGGAAGTCCACACGCGCAGCCCACTTCATCGATGAGCAGAAACGTTTTTTACTCCTTGTCGTTTTTATCGGCGGAGCCATAGTTCATAAAGCCAATTGCTCACCGCTTTATTCTTCCGGTTAACCTCCCTGCCTTTCCTCTTCCTTCTTGAAGTGAAACCACTGTCAATGAGAATTACGGAAACCTGGTTTGATCGAATACAGTCTTGGCACCGGTGACGATCGTCGTAAAGCACGCACAGGATATTCCTTCAAGAAGGAGATAAGGCTGATACGAGGATTTCGCAGGCGCCTTCTTCAGCAAAGTTAGGGATGGAAAAGTCTCCACTTTCAAAAAACATCGTCAGTGGCGTTGAAGCTTTCAAGTTGGTCCTTGAAACTGCGAACCATGGTTCGGTTGGAAAAATGATGTGCTAAACTGGGCTACGTCCTTGTTGAAAGCTTCGGCGATGGCTGCCATTGGTCGCAAACCTCACTCGGAGGCGCGGCTGCTTAACGCTGCCGCATCCTACGCTCGGTGCTGCTTGGCCTTCCTAGCACGAACCTCGTCCGAAATGGCAGCCAGGGTTCGCCTCCTTCGGCGCACGCACTTTTGAGTCTTTGTCAGAGAGACAGTGCATGGAGGGACGGACGGACGGAAGGAAGGAAGGAAGGAAAGAAGGAAGAGAGGGAGGAGGGCGGAAGGGAGAAAAAAGAAAGAAAGTAGCGTCTCCTTTAAAGCCATGTGGAGGCAGTTGTCTATATGCCCGGCTTTGTTTTTTTTATTTAATTGTGTCGTAACTGAGTGTTCAAGTTCGCATTTAAGTATGTTTTCTGTCCTACACTACTAACTTATGTCACCTCTATGCTTTCGAGCCACCAATCTTCCAATCGCGTTTTTGTTAACTTCTATCGCGCTGATTTACTTACGTGATTATTGTTGTCTCTAAACTCCAGTGCCTCAGGGAGGGTGACTGTGCCTGGATATTCGAGTGTAAGGTGTTTGTTTCCACAAACTTACTGCCGCAAGACAGGGCACAGACAAGACGTCTGCCCACAACCAAAACGAACCCGCTGCGTCAGGTGCGGAGAAGAGCACCCCCCACCACATGAGGGACAACCACCAACCTGCGTCCCCGTTTGCATCGTCTGCACGGGGGCGCACAGAACCGGGAGCACCAGCTGCAAGTTCAAATTCGTCAAGCAGCAAGCCACCCAGAAACCCGACCTGGCCAGGAACGCCGACCAAAACGCCGGGCAGAGCGACACCTTCGGACGCCAATCGAGGGACAGAACCCGACAAAAAGAGACGCTGACCCTAGGCGACGAGAGGGAGGAGTCCTTCCCGCCGCTGCCACGAAGTAGAAGCAAGTCTGCTACACGGCGCAGCCAGTCGCAAGACCTTCGACAGGACCTACCATCGTCCAGCCGGAAGCGGGACCCCAAGAACCCCTGGACAAAGCCAGAAGAAAAGGCTCTCAAGTGGCAGGAAGATCCGGAGAAGCAGGCACTTCGCAATCAGGTGAGGGAGCAAGCCATTTTAATAGAACGCATGCAGTCCCAGATCAGTGAGCTAGGCAGTAAACTCGCGAGCCTCACGCAAACCCAACGCCACATTGAAAGCGCGACAACCGCTAATGACAGGTCTCAATCCCTCCCTCCTTCCGAAGGTGCGGGTATGGACATAGAACAACCGAAGGCTCAAAAAAGACAGGCCCCAAAAGACCAGCAAGAGGCCCAGAATCCCAAGAAGCGAATTGAAACAGACGCGGCGTCCCAACCGACGTCAACGTTCGCTGTAAAAGCCAAGCTAGCTCTCCAGCAGAATGAGAGGGTCAGCAAACTGGAAGCCCGAGCAGATAGGCTAGACGCGACATGCACAGATATCGCCAAGAACCTACAACAGACCAGAGAAGAAATGATGGACGCCATCAAGGCATTACAAGCCCAAGTGAGCGCAATAGCGAGCGCCGCTACGCAGCTGACAGTGCCCCAACATGGCAGCTCGTAATCAAGATATCATCATCTGGCAATGGAACTGTAGAGGTTTTCGAGGCAAAAAATCCAATCTGCAGCTTTATATTCAAAACTTAGAAGTCAAACCGGGCATTATTACGATCCAAGAACCGATGGGACCCGTTAGTTTACCAGGATTCAAAACCATATCACAAAAAAACATACCACACAAAGCAGCAATGACAGCCACGCTAGTGGGTAACCAACTCACCGCCATTCAACATGAATTCGACGATTCTCAAGCAGACTACACGCTGACCGAGATTATTCCCGCCAGAAAGAGGCAGGAGAACCTATACGTTCTTAACCTATACAGCTCCCCAAAAGATCAATCCAGAGAAATCCCGGCATTACTAGAGTCCACCACGAAATTAGCCAAGAATGGGCAGCTAGTGATTACGGGCGACTTCAACGCGCCACACGTAGAGTGGGGATACCAGAAGTCAAGCAAGAAAGGCAACATCCTCTGGAACAAAATCCAAGGATTAGGACTCTCGCTACTTAACGATCCTAGCACAGCGACCAGAACTGGCAACAGCGTTAGCCGAGACACCACCCCGGACCTCACGCTAGCCAGGAATGTGCAGAACCCCGCCTGGGGAAACACAGGCACGGATCTAAACAGCGACCACTACATCCTGGCCATTACCCTTCGCACCGAGATTCGGAAGAAGGGCTGGAAGGTAACGAAATTTACAGACTGGGAAAAATTTCGGAAAGAACGGGATCAAACGGCCCCGACTGAAATCGAAGACATCCAAGATTGGGTTAAATCACTATGTAAAGATGTACAGTCGCACACAAGCGAAATAACAACAGACGCCGCACACACTAACCTCGATTCAAGATTGGCACACATGTGGGAGGCAAAAAATAGTCTTATGAAGAGGTGGAAGAGACAGCGACTCAACAAAAGGCTACGAAGTCGAATCGCCCAACTAGAAAGAGAAATTGAACAATATGCGATAGAACTTACCCGGCAACAATGGTATCAAACCTGTGACAGCCTGAACGGACAACTGGGTAGTAAGAGGGCGTGGCACCTGCTCCGCCACCTTCTCGACCCCACACAGTCCAAGTAGGCTGGGCAAGGACAGCTCGCTAAAGTCATCCATCAACACCCCGGGGACGAACACTACTTCTTGGACCTCCTCAGGGACAAATACCTAAATACCGCATACGACGGAGAAACGAGCCCACAGTATTCGGGACAACCAAATCTGCAGCTGGACGAGCCGTTCAGTGATGCAGAAGTCTGGGCAGCGCTGGGCCAGCTTAGAACAACCTCAGCGGCAGGACCAGATCTGATTACGAATAAGGTCCTCCGTAACCTGGACCTGAAATCTGTCACTGCAGTCACAGATTACTTCAACGTATGCTGGGAGACAGGAATCATTCCCAGCAGCTGGAAACATGCCCGAGTGGCATTTATTCCAAAACCCAACAAGAAACTCAACGTGGACAACCTAAGACCCATTTCCCTCACATCCTGTCTCGGGAAACTCATGGAGCACGTGGTTCTGAACAGACTACGGGACTACACCGAAGACCACAACCTCATGCCACACTCCATGGTGGGCTTCAGAAGAGGACTCTCCACCCAAGACGTCATGCTCCAGCTATCACGTGACATACTCGACCCCGCCA
This sequence comes from Amblyomma americanum, assembly GCA_030143305.2. Classification (NCBI taxonomy): domain Eukaryota; kingdom Metazoa; phylum Arthropoda; class Arachnida; order Ixodida; family Ixodidae; genus Amblyomma; species Amblyomma americanum. The sequence goes on from JARKHS020001707.1 coordinate 14,053, forward strand.
TTAAGAACACAAGAGCAATATTGAGCCTCGATCTCAAAAAGGCATTTGACAACGTGTCACACAATACCATTCTGAAACACCTAGCCGACCTCAACCCAGGCGAACGGGCGTACAATTATGTTAAAGCCTTCCTAGAAAATAGAACGGTGGAGGTCACCGTTGGACCACTGAAATCCACCCCAATCAGGCTCGGTAACAGAGGGACACCACAAGGAGCAGTCTTGTCGCCCTTCCTCTTTAATCTGGCTTTAATCAAGCTTCCAGACAGGCTCAACGCAATTCAAAACATCCATCACACTCTGTACGCAGACGACATAACTATCTGGACGAACCGCGGCTCCGATGGACAAATTGAAGACGCTCTCCAAGCAGCGGCTGAAACGGTTGAGTTGGAGGCAAGGAGAGCCGGCCTCGAGTGTTCCCAACCAAAATCAGAACTCCTAACCGTACGGCGGAGCAAGAAACCTGAAGACAGGATCCCCATCAACATTACGATCCAAGGCAAGAACATAGATGAAGTGGAGAACATACGGGTCTTAGGACTCCACATCTCCAACACCTCCCGCAACACTGTAGCACTGGGGAGACTCGAAAGCTCAGTACACCGGGTGGCGCGCATGATCAGGCGCATCGCCAACAAGAGAAGAGGCATGAGGAGCACGACCTATACAAACTCCTTCAAGCATTCGTCATCAGCAAAATTACATATGCCTTCCCATATCTCCATCTCAAGAAAGGAGAAGAACAAAAGATCGATACCCTAATACGGCATGCATACAAAACGGCGTTGGGCCTTCCTAAATTCACAGCCAACGAGGAACTCCTCGCCCTGGGAGTACACAATACCTTTTCTGAACTTAAGGAAGCCCACCTAACAACACAGACGTCTCGACTCTCCAGCACTGCAGCGGGCAGAATCATCCTGGGCAGACTTGGCATCGAAGGGGAGCCTATGGCGGACCATCCAGGCCCCGTTCCTAGCTATATCCGAAAAAGATAAAAATATTACCTCTACCCAAGAACATGAACCCGCAAACCCAACAAGGTCGGCGGGAAGCAAGAGCCAGAGCTCTGCATCGACGCTTGCAGAGTCTTCCAGACGTCATCTACGTCGATGCAGCCAACTACCAAGACAGCCCCCACAGATTCGCCATCTGTGGGGTATCTCATCCTCAGGACCCGGACCCGGCCACTCCACTCATGGCAGCTACAGTATTTACCAAGAACGCGGAAACCGCGGAAGAAGCTGCAATTGCAGCTGCTATCGCCTTTACGGACGCTACAACCATTGTTAGCGATTCCAAATACGCCATTGCAAACTTTGCTAAAGGCCGCATCTCACTCACGGCCAGAAATATCCTGGAAAATGTTAAGACACATCCCCCCTCCGAGACATTGACCTGGTATGGGTCCTGGCGCACGCCGGAAACCCCGGAAACGAGGCCGCCAACGCACAAGCTCGAGTTAAAGCCGGCCGAGCAGTAGACGGTCCGAACCCGGAGGCAACCGGTGAAGCGCTAACCTCCTATCACGACCACACCACCCATTTTAGGCTCGCACGTAGGCAGTTCCCGCCGCCGCACCCCTCCCTGTCAAGGGAGCAGCAGGTCGCGTGGAGAAGACTACAAACCGACTCTTTCCCCAACCCAAATGTGTACTCGCACATATTTATTACAACCTCCAGCCCTAACTGCCGCTTCGGCGGTGCAAAAGCTACTTTAGACCACATAATCTGGGACTGTAAAACACATCCCCCACCCCCAGATTTCATGGCTGCTCCCTCACCTGACGCGTCAGCGACGACCGAGGCACTCAAGTCAAGGCTGTCTAATGGGCCTGTGCGGTACGAGACCTACATGGTCTGGACCTCATTTACCGACCACGAATCTACACTTTCTTTCAGTAAAGTTTTTACTCACTCACTACCGCACAGTGCATATGTGTCATCATCTTGAATTTATTTCCTTTTGTAGCTGCGCGTTATAAGGCACCCTGATGTAGCTTCAAAGCGCTTCACTGCCTCTTGAGTTATCAAAGAACAATCGCAGTGAATCCCAACGAATCGGAACAACTTCCGGGACATCCTCCGGGCCTTGGAAGGGGGATGTGTTGAACGTTGTCCACATTTATTGAGGGATACCCGGCAGCTACGGCTGGTGAGAGAGCGGAGCTGTCCGTAGACGCTGCTGACTGGGCCAGTTGCGGATAATGTTCTGAGACCCGCGAGCGTCCGAGCTCACGCTTCAGGCTTCAACCTCTTCGTCATCGACGTGGCTACAGGGGCGCATCTTCGGGCTGCTGCCAAATTGTACGGACTTCATCAACGCGCAGGCCCAATGTGGGCTCCGTAAAAGGGCTCCCGCAGTGAAAATCAGCCCCGGAACAGGCAAAGTCAGATGAATAAAGTTCATCTGAGTGATCACAGTTAACGAGCCCAAAAATACAACGTCGTGCTTAACGCAGCGTCGTCGTTCACTAACCATGAACACGTGCCAACTAGCGCAACTACCCAGTTTAATCCAATCTGTCTGAGGGATGTTCGACATTTTTGCTTTCCACTCAGGACGGAATTTGGGGAGGAGCAGACCGTTACAGGCCATGTGTTGACTGTGAAGCAAGTCGGGGAAGTTTTTCGAGCGACACAAAGCGTACCATCCCCGGTCAAAGATTTCAGCAACTGGTTCCTTCATGGCGGCAACGTGCAGCCCATCGCTACATGGCAATCGCCTTCATCACTCACATCTTGAGTATCATTTTTTTTGCATCCTCGGACTGAATCACCGACCTAGCTCCCTCTATTTTGTCTGTTGTCCAGAACAAAGGTGAGCGTGCGTTGGAAAAGCTACGTAGGTTGAAAATACGTCATCCGCGCCGTGATGCAAGAAAAATTTCACTAGTGCTTTCAATAGTAGATCCACCTCCTTCAAGAGGGCTGTGATATGGATGGAGGTTTTGTAGAGAAGGGAATGAAGACGGGTAGCGTTTCTCCAGAATAGAGACACTTTCGGCAGAAAAAACTATCACTAAATATACGCGGACTTTTGAAACTTCTCTTTTATTAGCACCGCTGCTCTTGCTGTAGTCTGTTCCGTTTGGCCAGTTTTGTGGCAAAAGACATAGAAAGAATGCTTCTGGCGCGTCTTGAGTGGTACCTTGAGCACAATAACGTGTATCCTAATGCCATGGCGGGTTTCCGACGGGGTCGCTCCTCTATAGACAACGTCATTGATCTCGTGTTCGCAGTACATCAACAGAAACGTCAGACGCGCACGTGCGCGGCACTTTTTCTTGACATCAACGGTGCATACGATAACGTGACACATGAGGCCATCCTTGATGCGCTAGAGGCTGTCGGAATCGGTGGACGGATGTATAGGTGGATCCAAGGCTATCTGACCAAAAGGACATTTTTTATTATGTGTGAAAATGGCTCCACACCAGTGCATTACACCTACTGCGGCGTGCCTCACGGCGGAGTGCTCAGTCCTACTTTGTGTAATCTAACACTTATAAGACTCCAGGAGTGCCTGCCTAATACCGTCTATATCTCTATGTATGCTGACTACATCTGCATCTGGGCCTTTACTGTGACGCGTCTTCAGGTGCGAGCAAGACTTCGGAGGGCAGTAACTATAACTTCCTCCTATCTCCGAGCGCAAGGTCTGAGCGTGTCATCCGAGAAGTGCGCTATAGTGGCATTCACGCGCAAAAGTATCGCTCGTTATCCGCTAACTATTGACGACTAAGTCATTGCCTATCGTGCATCTCATCATTTTTTAGGAATTGTTATAGATCGGAATTTACCATAGAGCCCACACTACAGCATTGTAAAGAAAAAACTAATCTCTATCTCACATCTGCTCCGATTTCTTGGCGGAAAATCATGGGGATTGTCGATTATATCAATGCTGCAACTCTACAGAGCGCTGTTTTTGGGATTCTTGCGTTATAGTGCACCAGTGCTTTCAAGAACATGCATGACGAATTTGCGTGCCCTGCAAGCTATACAAGGTCAGGCACTTCGCACATGCCTGGGTCTCCCTCGCAGCGCATCAACAGTTGCTACTATTGCAATTGCCCAGGACTACCCACTCTAGACGTATACAACCCTTGAAACCCTGCGGATCCACATACGGTATATAACAAGGGTTCCACAGTACCACATTGTGTCAGTTGCGAATCAAAGACCACACGAAGCGTTTCCAAAGGTTATAGCAGCCCACCAGTCGTCCATCCCATCGCAGTTCACCTCGTCAGCACGGCCTTCCTCGGCGCTGTGGTGTCTGCGGGAGCCATGCGTGGGCCTTACAATTAGGGCATAGCGAAAAAATCGAACTTATTGACACCGGCCATTAAACAGTTGGCACTCTGCGTACTCCACGCCGCATACAGTGACCGCACTCATGTGTATACAGATGGTTCTGTCTCAGGTAGAAGTTCAAGCTAAGCCGTGGTCATTCCTGCGAGATAGACCAGTATTATTCAGCAAACGTTGCATCGGACAACCTCGACCGGGTCAGAATCCGCCTTTTTCATATTCCTGTGCTGCCACCTCGCGTACAACGCTGGAATCTCACTGGAAGGGTACTGTGCGCCCAACCCGGCCGGACTGAATGCCGCTGCGGAGCATGCATTGTTGGAATCTGTCCACGATTGCGTGTCCTGGGCAGCACCTGGTACCTGGAGGATTTCTAGGATTGACTGATGGCTCGGTGCGAAGTCCGAAGCAGGCTGCCGTGCCCACCGAAGAGCAAATTCTTCAGTATCTCCGATCAACCGGCATGCGATGCGAACGCCAGCTGAGCAAGGGCCGCCGCTTCAGAGATGAAGGCTACACTCAGAACATAATGTTCAATGAAATATCCCCGATCAGTGAAGTTGGCGTTTTCCGCTGTGTATGCCTGCCATCCATCAAAAGGTGGATACTACATCGTGCACGCCGTAGCACGGAAAACGACTGGGGGCAACAGTTTTGACAAGCAATCATTGTGCTCAAGCGCTCCCGACTAGCTACACGAACTACAAAAGCACAAGCTTACTCGCAAGATGACAGATCTGCTAGAATTTCACTTTATTTTCCCACAGCACACCGCTGCATAGGTTAAATAAGCATGCGCGTCCATAAAGACGAGCGCGAGGGGCGCATATTGAGTCATTCCGGCGATACCACGCAGCGTTCTTCATCATGGATATGATGCGAACACACGCATAACGCACCTTCTTCTTCTGCCTCTTAATACAAGCAGATACCCACACCGGGGGATTGGCCAGGGTGTAGTGGCATAAACAAGAAAATTTCAATAGGAGATTATGACAAAATTCTAGCACCATGCGTGAATGCTCTCGTAGCTTCTTTTTCGTTGTCCGCTTCATCGCGCGTTGAAAGCGGCTCACAGAACTTCCCCATTCGGCCTTCTTGCTTGAGAAAGCAAAAAGCGTCGGAATGAAGTCTAAATGCCGCGGTGACATTCGAGGTCTTCCTGGCCATGAATAAAACCTTTCGTGATCGACTGCACATGCATTTAAACGCAGTACCTCGTCCGTACTTGTCACAAAGTGATTCTCGCACAGTCTTGACGTGCCTAACGGTGCCCAAGGGCGGCCATGATCGTCGAGCCGGCGAACTGCTTTTATCCACGCTTCGCGTCGAAGGCGGTCCCGGGAAGCGTTCGGAAAGCGAAAAAATCCGAGTTTGCTTCCCTTTGCATTTGGGCATTCCATCCGTATGTAACACATGTCGTATGCATCGCCAAATGCGTCACGCTGAACGTCCGATGGCTGCAGCAACGCACCCCGCGTACGAAGCCGGTTTGTATACACTTCCACGGCTGGTCTCGAGTGGAGCGCGCGACCCTTCCAATATGTTTCGCGACACCGCCGCCAGGGGATGGGCGCATGCGCAGTCGCGTCGTGAAAAAGGCGGATTGGCCGCTCTTCGTGCGGCTGTGCAGTACATCGGTGCACAAACACCCCACAAATGGACTGTGTTCTGTGACTCAAAAGTAGTCTTAGTGTCTTAATTCTGCTTTTCGCCATGGCGATCACGATCAACTCGTAGCTGATTAAGACAGCTCCAGCACCAGGCGCAGTGGATACCGGTGGATACCGGGACACTTCCAGTGGATACCGGGACACTCTGGCATTGTTGGAAACGACGCAGCTGACGCTGCAGCTCGAGCGGCTCACGGCAGTGCCAACATTGTCCAGATACCGTGTACAAGATCTGACGCAGCAAGACACCTGCGAATGCTTGGCCGGCGAGAGCTTTTAGCGTCATGGTTCTCTACTAGCAACTCCACATGCCGTCTACACCGCCTAGACACCTTACTCCGACTCAGTCCTCCATCCGGCCTCTCCCGCTGCGATGCTATGCTGTTGTGTCGTCTGTGGCTGGGAGTGGCGTTCACAAATGTCTCTCTCACTTAATCGCAATGGCAGACTCTCCTGCGTGTGAGATGTGTGTTTGCGACGAAACTATAGAACACCTTCTTTGTAACTGCCCTCGGTTTCAGCGTGAGCGTGCACTCCTGGCTGCAACACACCGCCGTTTAGATCCTCGGCCCCTTACTCAAGCCAAGATTCTGGCTCCTTGGAGCAAGCCTTCATCACAGAAGACAGCTTTGCAGGCACTTTTAAAGTTTTTGAAGGACTCAGGGCTGAGTGCAAGATTGTGAACAATCAGTGTGTGCCCTGTGTACCCTGCAAGTAACGGCCAACGGACGCGTGGAAAAGTGATCATATCCCTTTGTTCTCTTCCTTTTCTATCTCTCCCTCCGTTGCCCATTCCCACGTGTAGGGTAGCATACTGGGCGCTGCCTAGTTAACCTCCCTGACTTTCCGTCTCTCGCTCTGTTCCGTTGATGGTGCTTATCTTAGCATTTCTTTTATTATTAATTCTATCATTTTCTCAGTCAACCATAAGTGTCTACCTTATGCACTATTCCGGTACCCTGTGCTTCACGGTGTTTTGTCTCCTGCCTACGCGGTGGTTAAGTGGTTATGGCGCTCGGCTGCAGACCCGAAAGACGCGGATGCGATCCCGGCAGCGGCGGTTGAATTTCGATGGAGGCGAAATGCTACAGGACCGCGTACTGTACGATGTCAGTGCACGTTGAAGAAAACCAGGTGGTGGAAATTTCCGGATACGCCGCCCGTCATTAGCGTGAGTCGCTTTGGGACATTAAACCCACGCAAACCAAAACAAAGCAAATAACTTTCCTGCTCGATAAAGTTGTCGAAAATTTAGCACTTAACTGATTCCAGTGCGATTTCATGAGTCACGGTGCCGCTTGTTTCCCCATTTTTCCCGTAGACAGAGTTCGCGCAGCCTGCAGAGCATTCATCTTTGGTCGCGTGGCAACACGTCGAAGCCTCTGAATGTGCGATGCCGACGTTTACTTGCAGTAACGGATGCAGAGAAAAGCGTCGAGGAGGAGAACTGGGAGCTGGGTAAGTCCCCTGAACTATTTCTAGAGCCGCCTTTATCTTGCACCGATGCAGTGGGCGATAGGGCTGCGCGCAGGTGCTGCCGCTAATGAAGGAAACGCGGAGTGTGCACCCAACAACAGTATTTTCATTTACGCTTGTGTCGAACATGAGAAAGAATTGCTAGCAATACGCGTGCGCAGGAAGCGAACTTAGAGAAACTGCGCTTCGTAACAACATTCGCTGAGTAACCGTCGACTCATAATGAATAAATATGCACGCGATGCATAGACTGTTGTGTTTTTAGAATCACTGACATTTAATTAGCACTTGAGGACAAACTTCACTTGACTTTATTCTGTAAATTACTAAGGCCATTGTCGCTGAAAATAGAGGTTTTATATGCTAGAGAATAGCAACAGTCAATTACAGGTGTTGCCGCCAGCGATCATCCCCGAAAAGAAAAAAAGCGGTGCACTCAAGACTGCTTTTTTTTTAAATGCGAAAGCATTACTAGTTCAATTACGAGAAAAGCTGGCGGCGTGTGTATGTGTGTACCCTCAGATGACACACAGACACCCAGCGATGGCAACGAAAATAGGGTGACGTCATCAAGCTGCCTCATGACGCGCACATAAGCCGAGCACCGCCATTTCAAACATTCATGTACAGTACTCACGGATTGAAATAGGACATTCTGAGCGCAAGCCTTGCAGTGCCACGCAGGCATGTGGTAAACCACAGTCCGGCTCGTTGGCTACTGGAAGGAACAATTCTGCTTTGTAGATGTTCTCCCCCTCTCGCCATACCACAATGCACCACCTTGGTTCTATGAGCATCTACAGGCGGCGCTCCATGAAGCGACGGCCACACGCTCCGAATGTCCTATTTCAATCCGTGAGTACTGTACATGTTTGTCTATATACATTCCCCACTGACGGACCTCATTGTGGCGCAAGTTTCGCCGACTACGTTAGTGCCGAAATTTTGATGCAACCGTTTGTCGCACAGCGTCCTGGGTTGTGTCATAAGATTTCTCGTTGCATATACCTTAAGTAAAGTTACGATGGTTCTCTTCCTTGTACCAGGGGTGCGCCGTCAGAGACGGTTTGTTGACTTGAAGGGTCCTTGCACCTGAGGTGCCCCGTAAGATGTAATCACGACATGCGACGGCGGGAAGTGATGAGAAAATGGACTGAAGTTTATATACAGGGGATTTACACAATGTACAGCATATTAAAGACAGTGGCAAATGAGACGGAAATGGCTAACCGCAAAATATTATCTCCTCGGCATAGAAAAAGATGCAGAGGATCTAAACCTAGCCCAGAACGACAGATTAGGGTCCCGCGGTCTCGGTTTTAAACCCTCGGGTACATACAGGAAGTAGGCAAGCCTGAACACGATTGCTGCATTGCCCCCTTCAACTTTGGCAGTATTAATAACTCCTCCCCAAAAGAGCAAGTCCAAAGAAGTAATGAATCTATCATCAAAATGAGATGCACAGAGCGATCTGCACAAAAGCGCGTCTCGCCCTACAACTGTGATAGTGCACACGAAACCCTCACTCAAGGTAAAAAAAAAGCAACGGATCACGGAGCGCCTTTCTGCACGAGTCAATCCGGTGCCCTCGTAGAACACCTTTAGTTATGACCCCACGTGCAGTTCCAACGCTTAGGCCGTTGCGGTAAGCCGGAGAGGTCGCTGTCGAGCAGTTTTCCTTTGGGGGGGGGGGGGGGGGGGGGTCTTTGTTGCGCCCCGTAGCGACCTCTGCTTTCGCCGGCGGTTTCCTGAAGGGACGGTGTCGGGTCGAGGGAAGATCTTCGGTTGCCATGCACAAAGGCATTGGCCCCTGCCATCTGACGAACGGTTCACAGCCGGCCACATGGTTGTGCCTGTGTTCCCGACGGCTGCCGGTGTTCGACAATACGGCGTCCGTGTAGCTATCTGCCTGTCACCAGCCACCCTTCCTACCCTACCTAGGCCATTACTGCGACAGATTTTGATGCTGACTCGTCGATCCCTACAGGTTACATAAGTGGTAGTCATGTTGGAGGCTGGCTTGCGACAGGGGTTTGAACCGACGTCATATGCACCCTCAATTCTCAGTCTTTCGTATCAAAATTGTGATGCAGTCGTTCGTCGTACAGCGTTCCGGCTAGTGTCATATGTGCGCGTGTGTGGATGGGTGGTGTCATACATCGTCGCTGGATTTTATTGCGGCTGGTTGTGTGTGTGCTCGTACAATGAACAGCGAACCATCAACGTCTAAAGTTTCGACATCGGCACCACCCGAAGTGAATGAAACGTGGTCGTCCACGCAAATACGCAAACGCCGCAGATGCAAAAAGTAACTTTAATGCATGTACGAACATTACGCGCGGGAACAGTGCTCCCAGGGACAGAAATGCTTTCGCATTCTCACCCCCAGGCACTCTTGAGTGTCTCTGCCCATTTTTTTTTTTACTGAAAAGTTCGATGTACGTTGTCCTCGGCGTTCCTCTGAGAGGAGGCCGCTGTAGTTATGTTCCCGGGAATCCTGGCTAAACCCCAAGCGGGCATCTACACTTTCAACGGGCCCGGCATAAGTCCCGTCGGACTAGGAAGCAGATGTACAAGCAGCAGACGGAAGACGGAAGAATACAAGCGGCGCCAAACGTAAGTACATGGATTGTAACGCTGACCAGCTGGCTATATCTAGAGGGGGAAGCCTCAGTCGAACCACGATGGTTGCTTTGAGGAGATGTGCTTTTGGGATCGGCTTGGGTAGATCCGCGCTTCAGTTTTAATTGCACGCACTTATAATTTACTGGTAGAGCGCTGTCATTTCAGCGCTGGATTAGAGAAGGAAATACGTTGACGAAATAAAAACGTGTGCTTCTTCGCTGTGCTTCGTAGTCGTGCACTCTATTTTTGAGATGCATGACCGAATACAGCTACTTAGCGATGTCAGTATTTTACTGAGAGATGAACAGTTTAGTGTTAACGGGCATGGAGGAGCCACGAGTTGATGAGACTTTTACTGAAGGCCATGGACGATTGGCAGGTCACAGCAGTCGCAAACAATCTCGCCAGAAACTTGGCAAAAGGGCATGGGGGATAACTGTGAGAACATTGAAACAGGACATTTACCATCTTGCACCTTTTCCCATAACATTAAGGAATCAAGCTATTTACTAATGTATACATACGAATATTTCAAACATTCCTAGAGAGCACACAAGGGGAAGAGAAAATAGGGGCTCGTTATGACGTATACATGACGGAAGCCTGTAGTCACCGAAAGAACGAAGCATAGGGGATGTATTGTTTTAAAAATAATTTGTGGTGTTAATGAATGAGAGCTTAATAAAATAAATATTTTTTGAGAATTGATTCAGAAGCAGAAGAAAAAGCAACCCACGCCGCCTGTGGGATACGAGGTCGCGGGATCAGATCCCACCGGCGGCGTGTGGTTGTTTTTTGTTCTCCTTTCTGATCAGTTATGTTCAAATAATTACCTATTGATCTCGCATTTATGAACGCCACAAATTATTTATAAAACAATACATCGCCTGTGCTTCGTGCTTTAGGCGACTGTTGGCTTCCGTCATGTAAGATTCCAAGAGTTATCCCAGTTATCTAAGACGTTGATATGGTCCGTCCAGCTGGCTTGGCTTAGTAGGCATCTTGGGTTTAACGTCTCAAAGGGACTCATGCTATGAGGGACGCCGTAATGGACAGCTCCGGATAATTTCGGCCAGGTGGGGTTCTCTGACGCGCAATAATTATCATCGCACAGTACACGAGCCTCTAACATCCTGCCACCACTCAAATGTGACCGCCGCGGCCAGGACCGAAGCCATGCAGTTATCGACCGATTTCGGTTCTCGGTATCATTAATAATGTGTTCGGAAAATTAGTTGCTATACAACAATGAGGCTACTCAGAGAGAACTAAAACGATATCTCAATGTCAAAATGGCTTTAGCAACAACACGTATACAGCTACAACAGTAATAACATTGTCTCATGTTTTATGTGCATATTTGCATAATAATGAAATAGGTGAATTTATGTTCCTAGACGTATAAAAAAGAGAATTTTACGCTCTTAACCCTTTCAGACACGCATTATGTTCTACAATAGAGGAATATATGAAAAATTTTGTATGTAATTTTCCTACTGCCTATTTCACGAACAGAACATGAATGGCCCAAAGCCTAGGAACTCACACGTGGCGCACTTTCACGATCACTGAATTTCAACCCAATTCTTCAAAAAACAGATTTTAGCCCAAATAATTATTTCCTATATCATCCGAAGCCGCTGCCGCAAATAAAAGTATCCCGTAAATATTTTCTAAACTATTCGATCGTATGATCGACGCTACCGCATCGAACAGCACTTACTAGGTGCACCGTGGAACTTCGTTACGTCCTTCTTTATTTCTTGTTTAAAAGAATGACCTTCTTTTGTAAGCACGAAAGGTCTTGCCGTTCCCTATATTAGGGATTTAAAATGTTGCCGGCATTACTGACTTTCCAAAAGCATGTGTAGACGCTTCGAGATGAAAATGTGAAAAGTCGCTTGCACGATCACAGCGCCATGCCGGCGACCGCTGTGAGCAAGGGGGGAAGTTTCCAGTTGCCCAAATTATAGAAGCTGTCATACGCAACTTTTGTCTCTTAGTCATGCGTAGCAGGTTTTGGAATTTGCCCGACTGCCGCCCGGTTTTCTTCTCGTGATAATATTCGTGCGGATATAAATCACTCAAGTCGTAGAATGAGCTGACACAGGCGGTGTTTTGCTGAGCCTTATGGCCAAAGACAACCAAGGCAGAACTCCAAGAATCTATACTCGCCCCTTTTGTACTTACGCATAAGTCTTCGGGGCGCCGCGGTGGCTCAGTGGTTATGCCGCTGTGATGCAGATCCGAGAGACGTGGGCTCGATCTCGGCCGCAACGGTCAAATTTCGATGGAGGCGAAATTCTAGAGGCCCGTGTGCTCTGCGATGTCAGTGCACGTTAAAGAACCCCAGGTGGTCGAAATTTCCGCAGCCCTTCACTACGGCGTCCCTCATAGCCTGAGTCGCTTTGGGACGTTAAACCCCAAAACCAAACACGCATACCTCTTCGCACGAGTGGGTGCGTGCCTTGGTATCGATGCGGCCGGTGATTGCGTTTAGGTCGTTAAGCAGATCAGTCAAGATGCCGTATATTTCGTTAGCAGTACAATCCTCTCCCCCACCGACAACCGTGGTGTGTGTGTGTGCGTATATGAAGCCTCTGCTCTCGGCAGCACCCGCCGTGGCTAAAAGGCGTCTCTCACGTACCAACCTCCAGCTTCTAGCTAGAAGGCCTCCACCTAGCAGAAGGGCACGTAGCAGCGGAGTTAAAGACGACGAAACCAAATTCAGAGATGCAGTGGGAAGCTATCATTGTAAAAACGAAAATGACAAAGGTAAATTTATTTATTTTATTTCCACAATACTGCAGACCCTCATTTCAGTCCAGGCAGGGAGGGCAGAAAAATACATTCACTCAGCACAAAAACAGTTACATCGTAAAACACAGACCAATAAAATTGTGTAATGTAGTACATATATTTAAAATAGCTCACAGAGTGCCTTGTCGAAATCAACAGCCGATATCACCTGTAGAGGCAGGGCGTTCCATTCGTCAATCGTTTGTGGAAAAAAAGAAAATTTAAAAGTGTTAGTATGCGCGAAGTATGGTGCTAAGGTGTGATCAGGATGTCGACGAGTTCTACGCGTTTCTGAAAACTGCACATAGGGGACTGGAGAAATGCCTAGTTTTCCATGGATTGGCTGGTGAAGGAAGGATAGGCGGGCTATCTTGCGTCTGACGTGGAGTGGTTTAATATAATTTGCTGCCATTAACGGAGATGGGGAATCAGTTCTCTTGTATCTATTAAATATGAAACGTACTGCGCGTCTCTGTATTTTTTCAAATTCTGATATGTCTTTTTTTTTTTCATGGGGGTCCCAAACGATGGCGGCATATTCAAGTTTTGGTCTTATAAGCGTATTATAGGCTAATAGCTTGCAGCTGTTAGGTGCGCCCCTAAGTTTATGGCGAAGAAAACCAAGTTTACGTAAAGCTGAGAATTTAATGTGGTCTATATCGTCATTCCATTTTAGTTGCGAAATAGTGGAATGTTTAGAGGAATTCCCCAAGGAGGAGTAGGTCCGTAATAAGGGAGTGTTTATTACAAGGGAGCATACGTTTGGCTTAATTGGTAGAGCAACTTCTCCGGATAAGCGGTGGTCCCGGGTTCGAACACCGGGTCTCTTCAAGCGGAAATGGCGAGCGCCATCTCTGCCGGAACGTAAGGCATCCGTGTGCTGTGCTGTGCGCCTTCCACTACAGCACCTCTTTCTTCCTTTCTTCTTGCACTCCCTCCTTTATCCCTTCCCTTACGGCGCGACTCTGATGTCCGCCGATATGCGAGACAGATACTGAGCCATCTCCTTTCCCCCAAAACCAATTCTCGTCTTCCTTCGTGGGGACAATGGAGCACGGGAAAAGGGAACGATTAGCAGCGCACTCACTGTGTGGCAGACGTGTCGCCTGTGCTTCTCTGTCTTGGAAGGGCTGCCGCAGCGTGCAGCGGCATGCACCGTAGCGCGGGAGGCACAGAGGTCACGTGACACGTGCGCCACGACGTGACGTGGTTTCGGGGTGGTGTTTTGCGCGCGCCTTTGTGTTTTGCGCAGGCCGCCATCGCGGACACCAAACTACAAACTCGGGCAAAGAGAACGACAGCAACGATGCACACCAAAGCGTGTTCTTCCTGACTCCTTGAGGAGAAAACGGCAGTTGTTGCTGCCACCGCTGCTGCACAAATTAATGTTACATGTACTCCTCCTTCAAAAGGGCCGCGCAAAATATTATCAGATGAGGTTGATAAGCCCACTGCGTTGGCTTCACACTTTGGGGTATTGAAACCGAAACTTCTCTCACGTCACACAACACTCTCTATCGCGTTCCGAATGTGGATGTCATTCTCGACGTGTAACATTAAAGCGATCAGTCATCCCAGGCACGGAGGTGTAAAAAAATAATAGGCGACATCACGATATTCTGATATCGAACAAAAAATACATCAGATACTGGAGAAAGTAGCGGGAGCAACCTATATACAATGTGCCAGCCACTATGCGAGTACATACGGTGCATGAATAACCACGTGGAGTCCGGAAACGCGTTAAATGTAAATTTTTTTCTGAGCTATTTCGGTTCCGACAGCCGAACTGTTCTCATATGTGATCGCTCCTAGCACTTTAGGTCGCATGAAGAAAAAAACAATCGAAAAAAACTCAGATTCTTTCGTGCTTTAAATCGTTTCGACTTTTACAGCCTGCCCCTCAATTAAACCGCAGTAGTAATAACTATGATGAGGTAATGCCATGAGACCCGCAACAGAACTAGCAGCACGTCAAAAGAAATTACTTCACTGGCGCAGGCGAATGTCACGCGGCCAGTCAAGCATGAGCATGCATAAGTCGCCACATGGTATTCGCTTACTCAGGTCATGCACCAAAAGCCGCAGTGATAACTATGATGAGATAATGTCGCGAGACCTGCAACAGAAACAGCACGTGAGAAGAAATTTTTAACAGGCGCCGGTGAATACCACGTGGCTACCTAATTATACGTGCAGCAATTACAGTCGCCCCGTAGTATTCGTTTGCTCAACTTGAGCACCTTTACAAACTGAAAGCGCACAATAAAAATTCGGTGCACTTTATAAAACCTCGATTACTTATAAATGGGTCCAAAACGCACGTCGCGGCATGAGAAAATCAACCTGCCACCCATGACTGCGGCGCCCACGCAAGGACAAAAAGTTGCGCACGCATTTGTATTCAGGTGAGGTCATATATATATATATATATATATATATATATATATATATATATATATATATATATATATATATATATATATATATATATATATATATATTGATACGGGAATAAAAGAAGAGGCGGAGAGCGAGCGCGCGGCTCTAGCACGAGGGAGATAGAACGAGAAAGCTTGGCCGCCGCCGGTCGTGCTTCGCCGGCTCTCCTCCGTACTGCTGCTATATTTCTCTGGGCGGGCCCGTGGCCACCCCGTGGCATCCCACACCGTAACATTTTGGTGGCAGCGGTGGGATCATGCCGCTCACCCGCTCCCAGAATCAAGCACCCGACGTGCCAGACGACAGGAGTCCACCACCAGCCGATAGCGCCGACGACGCGGCGGCCGGCGCCGCTAGACCTAGGCGCTCGGAGAGGCTCGGCTCTTCGCAGCAGCCGGACGCCGGTGTTGAGCGCCTCCTGGATACAGTCACCCAACGGATGGACGCATGGGAGGCCCGTCTGACTGCCCAGGCTGGGGAGATGGAAGCTCTCCGGCGCGAACTCCGTCGCCTGGTGCCAGCCGAGCCGAGCACAGGTCAGGTGCTTTGGGCGTCCCCGCCGCCGCTGTTTACGGCTCTGCCGTCGCTGGGCCTGCGGTCGTGGCCGCCAATGGCGTGCTCGGCGCGGGTGCGTCCTCGCCGCAGTGTTCGTTGGACGTTGTGGAATTGCCCACATTTGACGGCACCATCTCGTGGGATGCTTACCGCATCCAGCTGGACGGTATTGCGGCGGCGAGAGGCTGGGACGAGCAAATGAAGGCATGGATGCTCGTTGCAAAACTGAGGGGCCGCGCCACCGAGCTGCTGCAGAACGTGCCGCCCGACCAGCTGGGCTCTTACACTGTTCTGGCGGGCCTCCTCGCCGACCACTATGGTGCCTCAGGTCAACCCCGTGTGCAGTACCACCGCCTGCGAGGCCGCCGTCAAGAGCCCGGGGAGACGTACCAGGACCTCGCCGCCGCCATTGAGCGCCTGGCTCTGCAGTCGCTGCCGGGAGCGCCTCAGAACGCCGTGGCCCTGGTCGGCACCGAGGCGTTTGTCGACGCCATCCGACTCCCCGAGGTGCAGCGCTTGGTCCGCTCTGGCCGTCCTGATTCCGTCCGCGCCGCCATGGAGCTCGCCATCGAGGCGGAATTGACTTTGCTGGCCACGCGGGGGTCGCCACCGTCTGCCGAGCGCAGCGTCCGGGTGCAGGCTCCTCGGTCCGCAGCCCCAACTGCGGCCTCTATCCGACGCCTGCGTAACGACGTCCGCATGACCTGCTTCCGCTGCGGCCTGCGGGGACACTACGCGAGGGACTGTGCCGGCCCTCCAACGTCGGGAAACGATTTGGCGGAACTCCGGAAGTCCGTCCCCACACTCCTTCGTTCTCCGCGTCCCCTCCTTTCGTCGGCTCCGATTACCACTGATGCTCCTTACGTGCTCCTCGACGTCGCCCTGCTTGACCGGCACGTAAAGGCCTTGGTTGACACTGGAGCGGCTGTCAATGTACTGCACAAATCGTTTGTTGCTAACGCGCCCCACCTGCTTCTGCCAGCCGCCAAAACCCGGCTCTTAGCTTATAACGGCACCCCTGTGGAGCAAGTCGGACGTGTCGTCGTCAACCTGACAGCACTCGGAAATACCATCTCCACCGAGTTTGTTGTCGCAGACAGCCCTATTTGGCCAGTGGTCCTCGGGTGCGGGTGGTGCCAGCAAGCCGGAGTCGTCCTTAATTTTACTAGAACCAAACCACGGGCGAGCCGAACTCTCTGTGGGCCGGGCTGGCTTAGCCGGGTTTCCAGCCTCAGTGTCGCCCTGTGGCAGTCCCTGGTGTCGGCGACCAAGCGTGCCTCAGCATCTCTGCGTGACCTCGCGACGAAGTGGCCGTGTCGAGTCAAGCCGTTCGACGTCACTACCGTGACTGTGGCGTCCGCCGTGACCCTGCCACCGGGTGCGGCAACGTGGGTGTATGCCAAGCTTGACAGTCCGGTCACAGCAGACGTGCTGTTCGAACCCATCCGGTGTTCAGCTCCAGCCCGTCAGATGACCTCCCCTCGAAGCCTTCTGCCTGTGCTCAAAGGAGAGGCCCACGTATTTATACTCAACATCAGCAGCGTACCTCTCGCGCTGACTCCCGGCACGCAATTGGGTACAGCCTCAGTTTTGGACCCCGGGTCACCAGTGGCGTCTCTGCAACCTGAAGCCCCGCCTCGCCACCCTCCAGCGCCGGCGATCCTATCATGGGAAGAATTTAACTTTGGACCCAGCCTGACCTGCGCGGAGCTCGCCTCTCTGAAGACCTTGCTGCTCGAGCATCGCAGTTGCCTTGCTCTCAGCGCCGGTGAACTCGGGTGCACTTCCTGGGCTCAACACCGGATCAACACCGAAAACCGCGGGCCCGTTCATCACCAACCTCGCCGTGTAGCGCCAGCCGAACGGAGAGTCATCCAGCAGCACGTGTGCGACATGCTTGACCAGGGAATCATTGCCCCTTCTTGTAGCCCTTGGTCCTCCCCTGTCGTCCTTGTGCGCAAGAAGGATGAAACACTCCGCTTCTGCGTTGACTATCGGAAGCTAAATGCTATTACTAATTGCGACGTGTACCCGTTGCCTCGCCTCGACGATGCGCTTGACCGCCTGAAGGGGGCCCGTTATTTTTCCACGCTAGATCTGCTCTCGGGCTACTGGCAGGTGCCTGTTCACCCCGATGATGCAGAAAAGACGGCTTTCGTGACTCCCGACGGCCTTTACCAGTTCAACCGTATGCCCTTCGGTCTCTCAAACGCTCCAGCCACCTTCCAGCGTCTCATGGACCGAGTCTTAGGCCATTTGAAGTGGACTATGGCGTTGGTCTACCTGGATGACGTAATTGTCTACGCGGCTACATTTGAAGAACACCAGAGACGCCTCAAACTCGTCCTCGAAGCCCTTACCTCTGTTGGGCTTCGCTTAAAACCAAAAAAATGTTTCTTCGGTTTCGCGGAGGTGACGTACTTGGGTCACGTTGTGAGCCGGCATGGCATCCGTCCCGACCCTGAAAAGTTAAAAGCGCTTACAGCTTACGAAGCTCCCACCACCGCCAAGGAGCTCAAAAGTTTCCTTGGATTTGCTTCGTATTTCCGTCGTTTCATTCCGGACTTTGCCAGGCGCAGCGCTCCATTGACCGCCCTGCTGAAGAAGAATGCACCGTGGAGTTGGACGCAGGCCCAACAGCTCGCGTTTCTTGACGTCAAGCACGCCCTCCTCGAGCCTCCTACATTGGCCCATTACGACGAATCGGCCCCCATCGTCCTCCACACGGATGCCAGCCAAGATGGGCTCGGCGCTGTCCTCCTGCAAGAAGACGAGTCTGGTGACCACAAAGTCCTAGCTTATGCCAGCCGCCAGCTTTCCGACGTTGAGCGCCGCCGCCACTCTTCAGAACTCGAGTGCCTCGCCGTTGTCTGGGCCGTCGAGAAGTTCCGTCCCTACCTGTACGGCCGTCACTTCACCATAGTCACGGACAATAGCGCTCTCACTTGGCTGCAGTCCGCCAAACATTTGAATGCCAAGATTGCACGCTGGTCCCTGCAACTTCAAGAGTACAATTTCACAATAGTGCATCGGCGCGGCTCTGCCCATCAAGATGCCGATTTCCTTTCTCGCCACCCTTGTTCCGTGTCGGCTTTGACGGACCTGAGGACTGCACAAACGCAAGATCCCGCCATTGCTGCCATAATCCACTCCCTTGGCATCGCCGCCGGCGCAGGCCTCCGCCAACTACGCCGGGTCTATCGAATGAAGGACGACCTCTTGTGTCATGTGAAGCGGCTCCGTGGTCGACCACCCGTCTGGTTGCCAGTTGTGCCGGCAACACTGCGGTCGCAAATCTTGCGCGGCTTACACGACGCTCCCACGGCTGGTCACCTTGGTCGCGGCAAGACCTACGCACGAGTGTCGGAGCGGTTTTGGTGGCCTAATATGTCCAGAGATGTCAAGGAACACGTGGCGTCCTGCCAGACATGCCAGTACAGAAAACCGTCCACAGGTGTAACCAAGCCACCCCCGCAGGCTTTTTCGCCACCAAGTTCACCTTTCGAGCTGGTTGGACTGGATCATTTGGGCCCGTTTCCGAAGACGCGTGCCGGTAACCGGTATGTTCTGGTTTGATCGACTACTTCTCCAAGTGGGTCGAAGCACTGCCCGTTCCAGACACGTCGTCCGCTCATGCCGTCGCGTTTGTGGAACAGCATCTCGTTCTTCGGCACGGTGTTCCCCGGCGTCTCATCACGGACCGTGGGAGCTGCTTTATGTCCCATGAATTCGAGCGAGCCCTCCGCTCCTTCGGCATTGCGCATTCCACTACATCCGTCAATCATCCGCAGTGCAATGGCCTCGTGGAGCGTGTTAACCGTACCCTCACGGATATACTCGCATCCTACGTCGCTCCGTCCCACACAAACTGGGATCGTTTTGTTTCTGCTGCAGCTTTTGCAGTCAACACTGCAGCGCAAGAAACAACGCATGTGACGCCGTTCTCAGTCGTCTATGGCAGAACGCCCTCCATCCCTCTCGACGCGCAGTTGGGCCTTCCCCATCCTACTGCGTCACCAACTGAATCTGCTCAACGACTTCATTCCGCCCGCCTCGACGCCCAGCGCAACCTCCTCACGGCTCACGCGCGTGTGCAAGCGGCCAACGCGGCAGCACCACCACATCCCCCCTTCCGGCCCGGTGACTTGGTCCTCGTTCGCCGCACCATCCGTGCGACTGGCCGTGCCGCAAAGCTCTTGCCCCGATACCGCGGCCCTTACCGTGTCGTTGCCCGACTCGGCCCCGTGACATACCGCCTCGAAGACCTGCCAGAGCATCGACCATGCGGTGTGCACCACATTTTCCCAGAGCATGTTTCAAACATGAAGCGATATGTCTACGGCGCCTGCGGTGACTCCGACTTAGCTACCGGGTCCTCATCAGTGCCGTCGTCGCCTCCTGGCTCCATGCCTTCACCACGCAATGCAGTCCCATAAACGGATCGCCGCTCAATATGCATAAAACTCCCTGAAGTTAGCCTAACCGGTGTGGGACCTTCTTCGGCGACTGCAGACACCTTCGCCCAGCTCACACACTTCGAATTCAACGAAGAGAGTGACCGTTTCCTATCTGCGAGCCCACATTGCATCGCCCCAGGAAACCCTGCATCAAAGCACGGCATGACTTCTCCGCCCCCCCCCCCCCCCCCGGTGGAAAGGTGATACGGGAATAAAAGAAGAGGCGGAGAGCGAGCGCGAGCGGCGAGCGCGCGGCTCTAGCACGAGGGAGATAGAACGAGAAAGCTTGGCCGCCGCCGGTCGTGCTTCGCCGGCTCTCCTCCGTACTGCTGCTATATTTCTCTGGGCGGGCCCGTGGCTACCCCGTGGCATCCCACACCGTAACAATATATATATATATATATATATATATATATATATATATATATATATATATATATATATATATCTGAACGGTTCGCTGCCGCACACAAAAAAAACGCGTAGGATCCTGTCGCCGGCGCACCAGGCTCCTCTCGACCTGCCTTGTAAATATTATTTGTAAATAGAACCTGTAACAGTGTGGTGGAGGTGCTGAGTCGATCACCACAGATCCCTCTCGCAACCGCTGCAGCCGAAGAATCGCCGGATTGCCACCGTTGCCCGTGCAAATGCCCAAGGAAGCCGACGCACGACCGACCGGCGCCGCAACGCCCGCTTGGCACCACTACCGTGAGCCGCGGACGTTTTCCGGGAAGGCTGGCGAAGACGTGGATGATTGGCTCACCAATTACAAGCGGGTGAGCAAATACAACGGCTGGGATGCCAATCTTCAGCTGGCCAATGTCGTCTTCTTTCTCGATGGCACCGCGCTTACTTGGTTCGAAAACCATGAGGCATCAATAACAAGTTGGGACCGCTTCACGGAAGAGCTCCGCAGCTTCTTCGGGGATACTGTTGCCAAACGAAAATGCGCTGAGCAGTCTTTGCTTCAGAGAGCGCAAGTGCCCGGAGAGACCTGCACGACTTACATAGAAGAGGTCTTGAAGCTGTGCAACGTCGTTAATCCCAGTATGTCCGACGAAGATCGCGTTGGTCATCTCCTCAAGGGCGTCGCAGAGGACGTCTACAGCTTTCTTATTAGTAAAGAAAATTTAGACTCGCCCACGGATATCATCAAGCACTGCCGCACCTTTGAAGCTCTAGAACTGCGTCGAATTACTCCCAAGTTCGGTCGCCTGCCTAACGTCACCACCGTCGCCAGCGTGGATTTCCACGAGCCTGTGAATGCGGCGACTCTCCCTGACGTCATTCGTCAAATCGTGCGTGACGAACTCTCCCGGCATCAAGATCTTGCGCGCCGCAGTGAGGTCCCGTATGGGAGCTGTTCTCTGCAGGCGGCTCCCGCCTACCGCTCCTCCCCTTGGAGTTTGTCTGCCCAGGCCCCTACCAGTGCTACTCGCATTGATTACAGCGACGCTCCCCGGATCACCCGCCCCGGCCCCAGGGCGCCAGCTCATCCGCAACGCCACCTGCGGCAGCCGGAGTACGATGGTCGTTTCGACACTGGCTACGAGGAGTGTTATCCCGAGTGCCCCCCCGACCCACCACTTTGTTACCGCTGTGGTATGATCGGTCACATCTCTAGATTCTGCCGTCGCCGGGGCCAGTTTTCCCGCTCCCAGCGCCAATGGTCGAACCCTCGCCTGAGTTTCAATGCGCCTGTTCATGACCGTGCCTTCACATCGTCTCAGCGCCCATCCAGTTACGCGCCACCACGGAACGACTCCCCTGCCTCTGACCGAAGTCTGACTCCACCTTCGCACCGCTCTCGCCGCTCGCCTTCCCCCCAACGTCGTTCCCCACCGTCCCCGGGAAACTAGCGTGTGCGGCCGATGGAGGTGCGGTCGCCGGATCATCGATAGTGCCAATTCCTCTGCCCATTGTTATGTTAAGGAACCGCCTTGAAGTTTTAGTGGACGGTATTTGCGTCATGGCCTTAGTGGACACTGGTGCCACGGTGTCAGTAATGAGTTCAACTTTCAAGAACCGTCTGGGTCGTAAAATAATGTTCGCTTGGGATCGTGCTGTTATATTCCGGGGTGTAGGGGGAGAATCATTGGTTCCGATTGGTATGTGTTTTGTGAATGTAGTGATCGCTGGCCACATGTTCCGAACTGAATTCACGGTGCTCCCTCGTTCTACGCATGACATCATCCTCGGTATTGACTTTTTGCACCAGTGCGGCGCTACTCTCGACTTCCGCAGTGGTGGCATATCGTTAAGTCCTGGCCTTCGGTCAGCTCTCATAGAAGACTCGCCAGTGGTTGCCCAAGTGTTTTCTGTCTCTGAAGATACCGTCGTTCCAGCAATGTCTGCCATATTCGTTCCCGTTGTGTCCTCGAGCACGATTTCTGATGCCTTCGATGCTGTGGTGGAACCTTGTTCCCTTAACTGTGCAAAGAAAAGTGTGCTAGTACCCCGCAGCGTCGTCCATGTGACCAAGGGCCATGCCACTCTTTGGACTGTCAATCATTCCAACGAACCTGCAGTATTGCCATGTGGTTTAAAACTTGCTGGCTTTGAAGAACGTTTTTCTGTACCAGTTGCCGCGATCACTGACAACGTGTCTCGTCCAACTAGACGCCACGATCTGAGCGACTCTCAATTCCTAGCCATGGTCAACAAATCCCTACCCACTAGCGACCGCCAGGTACTAGTGGCCGTTCTTATGAAGCATGCGGACGTGTTTGACTTTGCTCGCGACCAACCACCGCCGATTCCAGCTTCCCGTACCCATCACATGATCAATACTGGATCTGCACAGCCGATTCGCTAGAAGCCATACCGCGTCTCGCCTTCCGAACGTCAGATAATCGATGAACAAGTCCGTGACATGTTGCACCGCGGCATCATTCAGGAATCTTCAAGCCCGTGGGCTGCTCCAGTGATCCTTGTCAAAAAGAAAGATGGCACTTGGCGATTTTGTGTCGACTACCGCCGGCTTAACACTGTCACAAAGAAGGATGTTTACCCGCTCCCGCGCGTTGATGATGCCATTGACTGCCTCCACTCAGCCTCCTACTTTTCCTCGGTGGATCTACGGTCCGGGTACTGGCAGATCCCGATGCACCCGCAAGACAAAGAGAAGACAGCATTCGTGACACCTGACGGGTTGTATGATTTTAATGTTATGCCTTTCGGCCTTTGCAACGCTCCTGCCACTTTTGAACGATTTATGGATACGCTTTTACGTGGCCTGAAGTGCCAAGTTTGCATGTGTTATCTGGACGATGTTGTTATTTTTGGTAGGACCTTCGCCGAACATAACAGCCGCTTAGCCATTGTCCTAGACTGCATAGAGAGAGCGGGCATCGTGCTGAACTCGAAGAAGTGTCGCTTCGGTGAACGCCAAATTACTGTGCTTGGTCATCTCGTTGACAAGGATGGCCTCAGACCCGACCCGCAGAAGGTTGAAGCTGTAAGCAGTGTCAAAGAACCCAAATCAGTGAAAGAGCTCAGGAGTTTCCTAGGACTTTGCTCATATTTTCGGCGTTTCGTTCCCAAGTTTTCTGATTTAGCCTACCCGCTTACAAGTCTCCTGCTGAAAGACACCCCTTTCCACTGGACTCCCGAATGCGACTCCGCGTTTCGGCAGCTCAAGTTTGTCCTCACCTCGCGGCCAATATTGCGTCATTTCTGCCCGACAGCACCGACTGAACTCCACACTGACGCCAGCGGCATCGGCGTGGGTGCTGTGCTTATCCAACGCCATGAGGGCAATCAACACGTTGTCGCTTATGCAAGTCGCACCCTCAGCAAGTCGGAACGCAATTACACTGTAACAGAGCAAGAGTGTCTCGCCGCTGTTTTCGGCGTACAACGGTTTCGTTCGTACCTTTATGGACGTGCTTTTACAGTCGTCACAGACCATCACTCTCTGTGCTGGCTGGTCAATCTACGCGACCCCTGCGGTCGGTTGGCCCGCTGGGCGTTACGCCTCCAAGAGTTTAACTTCAAAGTGTCTTACAAAAGTGGCCGCCAACACGCCGACGCAGATTGCCTCTCGCGGCTGCCGCTCCCGGTTACTACTTCCGATGATGAAAACTTCGATGACTATCTCGCTGCCGTTTCCCAAGAGTTTCCAGATCATGGCACTTTCCAGATGGAACAACGCAAGGATCAGCACTTGGCGCCGCTTTTTGCCGAAGCCCGTGACCCGACATCCGCAAGCCCTTTCTGCGTTCGCGACGGTTTACTCTACAGAACGAATTACTCGCCTGGAGGTGCGCGCTTTCTCCTCGTCGTTCCGGCTACTCTGTACTCCTCTGTTCTGCAGGCAATGCACGATGACGTCACGGCTGGGCACTTGGGGTTTGCCAGGACCCTTAACCGCATCAAGGAACGTTTTTACTGGCCAAAAATGCGTCACATGGTTCAGCGCTACGTGGCCACCTGCGTGCAGTGTCAGCGGTTCAAGCTTCCCACGACTTCTCCGCCTGGACGCCTGCATCCTTTGCCACCTCCAAGCACGCCATATGAACAAGTTGGACTCGATCTGCTCGGTCCGTTTCCCCGCTCGTCCAACGGTAACCGCTGGATTATAGTGTGCGTTGATCACCACACCCGTTACTGTGAGACCGCCGCCCTACCTTGCGCCACCGCTGCTGAGGTCTCGCTCTTCCTTCTTCGTGCTGTCATCCTCCGGCGTGGACCTCCTCTAGTTGTTATCAGTGACCGCGGTCGCCAGTTTACGGCAGACGTTGTGGAAGAGCTTCTGCGTCTTAGTTCATGCCATTTTCGCCACTCGACGCCGTACCACCCCCAGACTAATGGACTGGTTGAACGTACCAATCGGACACTCACGACCATGCTGGCCATGTATGTCGATTCCCGCCATAAGAACTGGGACGACGTGCTTCCCTTCATTACATACGCCTCTAACACGTCGAGGCATGAAATAACTGGTTACAGCCCATTCTTCCTTCTTTATGCCCGTCCGCCTCGAAGCTCCCTCGACAGCATCTTACCTTTCTCTCTCGACACCGAGCCTTCTATTGCCAACACTTTATGTCGCGCTAAAGAAGCCCGTCGGATTGCCCGGATACGCACCTTGGCATCACAGCATCGCTCTAAGCAGCGTTATGACCGCCGGCGCAAGGATGTCTCCTACCTCCCCGGTGACGTTGTATGGTTGTGGACGCCCCTACGCAAGCGTGGCTTATCAGAAAAGTTGCTATCCCACTACACAGGCCCGTTCATCGTTGTTGCTCGCCTCAATGACCTCAACTATGTCATCTCTCCCCAATCAACGCAAGGACGCCGCTCAAGGACAACCCAGGTCGTGCATGTCGCACGGCTGAAGCCATTCCACTCTCGGGACCCCGATTGATTGACTGGCCCAGAGGGCTTCGTCTGCGAACGGGGAAATGTCACGTGCTGCGCATGGGCTCTGAGGAATAAAGAAGACGTGCGGCGGCTGGAAGTAGAAGAGGAAGTCAAGGATCCTGTCGCCGGCGCACCAGGCTCCTCTCGACCTGCCTTGTAAATATTATTTGTAAATAGAACCTGTAACAATATATATATATATATATATATATATATATATATATATATATATATATATATATATATATATATATATCTGAACGGTTCGCTGCCGCACACACAAAAAAGGGCGTATTCTATAACTACAGCGGAAACATGGTACACGATCGGGATAACGCTTGCGAACTGAATTCGCAACGGGCCTCAGTTATGCGACGCTCGAGATACTCGCAGTACATGAGCACAAGACTGCAACTGGATTAATAAAGCCCAGCAAAGGCATATACAGCTGAAAAATAGGCGGCTGTTCCCTCCAGAAATCTGAACCAGTACACACAATGTGACCCATACACCATTAAAAGTACAAAACAATTGGGAAACCAATAGCCTATCAGATTATTGACAGCTATGGGTGTGTGAGCGTGCTGGTTTCATGGGCCTGATCGTATATACCGTTGCACTATTTGGCCAATAATATCAATATTCCAGCAAGCCTACAAGACCAGTACACTGACACACCCATAGCTGTCAATAATCTGATAGGCTATTGGTGTCCTATGGGTTTTTTTTTTGCTAGGGTCCTCAATCCCCGCCAGTGTGTCAGAGTTGTCATGGCCGCCAAAGCTGTGCAAATGTAAACCTAATGAATACGAATCCGATGTCTGCAATGCAGCGCCAAAGTGCACAAACTGTGAACAGGTCCGCTCCGCGTATTGTAGGTGAATGAATGAATGATGACGAATTTTTGTGGCGCAAGAGCATCATAGGCTGAAGAGCGTCATTACACAAGGTTGTTTCTTCTACTCGTGGTGGGGTCAAAGACAAATTTCCGAAGCATTTCTCTCTAATGAAGCCGAGCACCTGGCGGGCGAAAGGTTGTACCCATTGTATCACCGGTGGGTATCCGCCGGAACTGGGTATCGAATCCCGCACCTCCTGCATGCGAGGCGGATGCTCAACCACTAGGCCCCCGCTGCGGTGCGTATTGCAGTTCTTGCCCATCCTGGAGGAAAGAAAAGAACAACAAAAATGTTGCCCAGGTTTGTGAAAATTGTTTCCACGCTTCCTGGAATGTTTACTTTAGATTTAATAGCTAGTGTAAAGACGACGACGAGCAGATGCGCAAGCTGCATGTTCATCGCCTGGTGCATGCTCCTGGCTCCATTGTAAAGAAGACGACGAGCATATGCGCGAGCTGCGTGGTCAGCTTCTACCAGATTTAGTTGCTTTACAGGAAACATGGCTAACTCCAAATTTCAATTATCATCTCAAGGATTACCATCCGTTCCGGCTTGACCGGTCATCACGAGGGGGAGGGTTGTTACTGCTCATATCTAAAAAGTTTTGCCACAGGGCATGCATTTCTTTTCAATATGCGGACAATGAATGTGAAATCCTTGCGGTTGACCTCAGTGTCCCAGGTCAACAGCCCTTTACGGTAGCTAATGCATATTTCCCGTCTGGTGTGCGTGACACTCGGCCCCTTGACTCACTCATGTCTAGTAGCCGATCTCAGGTTCTATTACTTGGCGACTTCAATTCGCACCATGTGACTTGGGGGTTTAAAACAGACAGCTTTGGTTCTAGGCTATTTGATTGGGCTTCTGGCAACAACTTGATCTGCAACAATTCCGGATTGCCTACGTTTGTTCGCAGTCAATGCCGCTCTGCCCTGGATTTAACTTTTTCCTCCCCAGGAGTCTCCGTTATGTCTTGGGCGCCTGTTGACTGTGCAACAAACAGTGATCATCTACCGATTAGTTTCAAGTTTGCGTGTAAATTAACTCTTCCTGAGCGACATCAGCGCACGTTAATAAATTACAATTGCTTTAAAGACACTCTAAAATCAGCCCTCCAAATCACTTCAGACACTCGCGCTCAGATAAGTGCCGAAAGCAAGGCTGCACATCTATGTTCAGTACTGGACCATGCAAGGCAAAAGTCTGAATTTTTGGTTAAGAGAACAAAGGGTGCAATCGCGAACATTTGGTGGAATTCTGAGTGCACGCGTGCATATAGACGAAGGAAAGCAGCTTGGAAGAAACTTCTCATCAATCAATGCCCAAAAAATTGGCTGGATTATAAGTATGTTGCAGCAACATTTAAGCGCACTGTCGCCCGTGCAAAGGAGGAGTATAATACAAATCATTATGATTTCCTTTCCCAATCGGGAAGTAAACGAGCCTTGTTTAGTTTCATGAGGCGTAACAAGGTGATTCCTCCGACTGCCAACATTGAATCCCTCGTTCAGTCCCCTGCTGACATCGCAAAGGCCTTAGAAGATATTGCGTGTGGCCTCGAGCTTCGCTTTACATCTGCTTTACCTTCTACTATATTCACATGCACCTCAAGTGATTTCACTGAGGTCTCTATGCCTGAGCTGTCGCAAATTGTTCTGCGCTTATCCCCAGCGGCTCCTGGCCCCGATAAGGTCACTTCATCTATGATCAAAATTTTGTTCAATGAATCTCCTGCAGACCTGTTGGCTCTAATTAACCATTCTATTAAAGGTCCTTGGATACCGCATGAGTGGCGTCTTGCTGAAATAGTTCCATTGCTTAAACAACAAGGGGAGGGCTTAACTTTAGACAATATACGCCCTATTTCGTTAACATCGAACCTAGTGAAATTGGTGGAAAGGGTCCTTCTCGGCCGTGTCATGTCATTCATTTCAGAAAATGCTGTATTGAATCCATGTCAAATTGGTTTCAGGCCGGGTTGTTCAATTTGGTGTGCTCATACTGATCTTGAGAGTCGTATTAAATTAGCTCGCAATAGAAAACAGTTTGCTGCGCTTGTCACCTTGGATATCAGTAAAGCATACGACAGCGTGGAGCACTCGACTCTATTACTAAGATTACAGGAACTCAACTTCCCAAGCTATTTTGTAGCCTGGATTTCTGTTTTTTTAGAAAATAGAGAATTTTACTGCTGCCAAAATGGTATTTCCTCAAGGAGATTTCCACAGACAAGAGGTGTTCCGCAAGGATCAGTTCTCTCCCCTGTTCTTTTTAACATTTTTCTAAGCTCAATTCCATGCATTCAAAATGTGAAAACTTATGTGTACGCCGACGATATTGCATTTTTTGCATCAGCAGGTGACATTCACACTCTTTATCGAACCCTGCAAAATTACCTCAATGTTCTTGACAACTGGCTAGGAAGAATTCATCTGTCCCTTAATGTGAAGAAATCCGCATTGTTAGTATTTCCAGTTTCTGTTCCTGTAAACATCTGCCTGGTCTATAGAAATAACATAATACCTCAAGTTCAGACGGTGAAGTATCTCGGTGTAATATACGACTCTACTCTCTCCTGGCGGCCACACATTGAGCAAGTTTCTGCAAAAGGAGTTCGGGCCATTGGCATCCTGCGCAGGCTTTGTAGTGCTAGGTCAGGCATGAGAAGGCATACGCTTCTGATGATTTATAAAATGTACGTCCGCCCAATTTTGGAGTTCGGGTGTGTTTTATTCTCAGGAGCTCCTGCCTATAAACTTCGCCCTCTTGTGCTTTTGGAGCGTGAGGCGTTGCGCCTTTGTCTGGGGCTTCCAAAATATGTCGCCAATGCTGTTCTGCACCTTGAGGCGCGAATGCCTTCGTTATCAGCTAGGTTTCGCCTTTTAACAGTTCAAACATTTTTAAAATTGTGCGACTCCCCTCTTCACGCTTCCAGTATAATATTTCTTAGTCAACCTTCCGCCTTTTTTAGTGCTGCCTGGTCTCGATTTCATACCCCGCAGATATGTTACGTGCAGTCCCTCCTTGATCGCATAAATATCCATTTCACTGATGTCCGCCAAATATATAACAACTCCTCATCTGTCCAGATTGAATTCGATGACATTTTCCCATCGAATGCAAAGCTGCAGCCCTTCCCGCTTCTTCAGGGTCTATTGCTGGACCACCTAAGGTCCTTTCCCTCTCATGTTCTTATTGCTACCGATGCCTCGCAGGATCGCGAAAAGGCAGGTGTGGGAATTTTTTCACCTTCACTGGATTGGTCTTTTTCTCTCCGTCTTCCTGACTTCACTCCAATTTTTCTGGCTGAATTATTAGCAGTAATCTTAGCCTTACGAAAATTAGAATCTACCGTTTCCCAGGTCGTGGTTGTGACAGACTCTCTGTCCATTTGCTCTTCCTTATCCTCGCCCACTGACTCTCGGCCATTACGCCTCTTTAAGTTCCTGATTCCGCTGCATCTAAATTCGGTAAGGTTGCTTTGGGTACCAGGTCACATGGGCTTTCACTTAAATGAGGTTGCAGATTCCTTAGCAAGAGCCTCTCTCAGCGGCCCAATTGTTGCTGTCCTACCATCGTGTGCATATACAGCTGCGGTGAGGTTTCGCAGCTACACAATATTTCAGGAATTTGCTACCTCGGCTCTTACATCGTCTCCCGAATATCAGCATCTTCTGCATCCTTGGAGTAGCAAAGACTGGCGCTCACGCAGACTAGAGGTCTCTTTCACGCGCTTGCGTTGCCGGGTTCCCCTTCTAAATTTCTACCTTCACAGATCTGGCCTGGCAGCTTCCCCACTGTGCCCTTTTTGTGCCGAACCTGAGACAATAGATCACTTCCTGCTGTTCTGCCGCCGCTTTTCTCATTTGAGGAAGCGTCTTTTGCAAATTCCATTTCATCAACTGGGCTTGCCTGTGTCTTCCGCGGTTGTTCTTTCCATTGGCGCTTCTTTGCTTGGACGAAGCGACAGGAGTGTGCGCTCTGCTGTGCAAAATTTTCTTCAAGAAACGCAGCGACTCCCATTCTAATTTCTTTTTCCTGATCTCTGTCAGTAAGACATTGCAACATTACAGGCACTGTGTCCTATTATGCACATTAAGCAATTGTCCCGTCTTCGATCTCCAAGTTAACTGGACCCCTTTCCTTCCCTCTTCCAATCTATCAGACTACATACTATTTCCACTGCTTTTCCCGTCAAAAATTTTCTGTATCGAGTAATTAACCGCCTGTGTCTTGGCCACTCCCCCGTAGTGGGTATGTGCCAGCAACGTCTGAGGCCTTCCTTCCTTCCTTCCTTCATCGCCTGGCACACACTCTCGGCTGGACTAGCTGACCCGCTGTTGGCCCTGCTCCCGTTAGGAAGTTCTCGAGTTTGAATCGGAGCAGCAGCGGGAAAAAAGTTTTCAACTTCGAATCCAAATTTCTTTGAAATAAATGCATCTTTCGCTCCCGGACAAGCGGTAACAAAGCCATGAAATGCCGAAATATCAGATATTGCTAACAAAAAAAAAGTTCATAGGATTCTCCTCACTGTCCCTCTAATAAGATCACAAGCAAAGACGTCTACCCTCTGCCCCGTATTGATGCCGCCCTGGACTGTCTACAAGGCGCGGAGCTCTTTTCTTCCCTTGATTTGCGCTCTGGTTATTGGCAGGTCCGAATGGCAGCTGCAGATCGTGCCAAAACCACGTTCGTGACCCCTGATGGCCTCTACAAGTTTACCGTCATGCCTTTCGGCCTGTGTAACGCTCCTGATACTTTCGAGCGAATGATGGATACCGTTTTGCATGGTCTCAAGTGGAAGACGTGCCTGTGCTACCTGGACGATATCGTTATCTTTTCACCCGACTTTCAAACGCATCTATCTCGCCTGCGGGACGTCTTGACATGCCTCACAAACACAGGCCTGCAGCTCAACTTAAAAAAATGCACCTTTGCAGCCCGTGAACTGACAATTTTAGGTCACATTGTGTGGAAAGACGGTGTACGCCCTGACCCAGCGAAACTTCGTGCAGTGACTGAATTTCCTAAACCTTCCACCACTAAGGAACTTCGCAGCTTCCTAGGGCTCTGCTCTTATTTTAGGCGTTTCATTCGTAGCTTTGCCTCAATTGCTGCCCCTTTGTGTCAGCTCCTCGGCGCCAACGGCGATTTTTCGGCTTGGTCACCCGCCTGCGACGACGCCTACAGTTCCTAGCCTATCGAATATACCAAAATTGCATACGGGATACGGACCCCGCACACCGTTACCTCATATGGGCCCCTGCTCATCAGGGGTTGGCAGGAAACGAGGCAGCAGACGCAGCCGCCCGCGCGCTCTCTCACCGGGCTGTTTTCTCCTCCCCATCCGATCAGGAACCCGATTTTAATCCGGTCTATACATTCAAAGATATTACAACATATTATCAAAATTGTCATCGCCTTTACCCTAGTCCATGTAAAGGCCTGAAGAAGGCGGATGAGCGGCTCCTTCTCCGCCTTCTCACCAATACATTGCTGTGCCCGGCAGCGCTAAAACATTTTGACCCCTCCTTTAGTGGCAGCTGCCCACACTGTAGTGCAGTGTCCTCTGACACCTATCATATGGTTTGGGCCTGCCCCTCCAACCCCGCTATTCCCCCATCCCCAACCCAACCCGGGAGGACTGGGAGGCGACCCTGCTCGGCTGCCACGACTTACAGGCCCAACAAGCCTTAGTCGGGCGCGCCCGGGCTGCGGCAACCGCCACTGGGGTCCCATACTAGGGACCTTCACCTAGTGCTTGTACGGATCGGTCCCTTACGGGCTGATCCAAACATACCTCCTATTCATCCGTAATAAATGTTTTCACCACCACCACCACCACAGCACCTTACGTCGTCTTCTCACGGCACCTCCCATGTTGCGTCATTTCGACCCGGCGGCCCGGACTGAAGTTCGCACGGGTGCCAGTGGTATTGGTCTCGGTGTAGTGCTCGCTCAGCGCAAATATGGATACGACGAATATGTCGTTGCCTATGCCAGCCGCACACTTACCAAGGCGGAGTCTCACTACTCTGTGACTGAAAAAGATTGCCTCGCCATTGTGTGGGCCTTAGGCAAGTTTCGCCCTTACGTGTACGGCCGTCCTTTCGACGTCGTTACTGATTATCACGCCCTTTGTTGGCTTTCCTCTTTGAAAGATCCTTCCGGCCGCCTGGCGCGATGGGCGCTGCGTCTTCAAGAATACAACATCCGAGTCATGTACCGGTCGGGCCGCAAACATCAGGACGCCGACGCCTTGTCTCGCTCCCCGCTCCCCCCTGAACTTGCTAGCCTCTGCGAAATCGGAGCCCCTGAGCATTCTCCCACCGTCAGTGACATGCCTTCTGAACCGCGCAAGGATCCATGGATTCGTGCTCTTCTGGACTTTCTCTCCGACCCATCGGCGGTTAAACCATCCCGCGCGCGGCGCCGTCAAGCTTCCCATTTTGAGATCCCAGATAACCTGCTTTATCGAAGTAATTATCATTCTGATGGACGATAATGGCTCCTCGTCATTCCTCGCCACCTACGGTCCTATATCTGCTCATGGTTTCACACTGACTTGCAATGCGGTCACGCAGGCCTTTTGAAGACTTACACGCGCCTCCGCCTCCGCTACTACTGGCGTGGCATGTACAATTTCGTTTTGAAATACGTACGCTCGTGCCTCGACTGCCAACGCCGCAAGACATCCACTACCCGTACTGCTGGCGAGTTGCAGCCGCTATCTTGTCCACCTCGCCCTTTCGAGTGCGTTGGCATTGATTTATATGGGCCCCTCCCCTATACTGCTTTTGGCAAACGATGGATCATTGTTGCCGTCGATCACCTCACGCGGTATGCTGAAACTGCCGTGCTCTCTGCTGCCACGGCACAGGATGTGGCATCCTTTCTTCTGCGTCGGTTCATCCTTCGACACGGTGCCCCTCGAGAACTCCTCAGAGACAGAGGCCGTGTCTTCCTATCTGATGTCATCAAATCTCTGCTCCATGAGTGCAACGTCATCCATTATTCTTCCACCGCTTACCACCCTCAGACCAACGGCCTCACTGAACGCTTTAACCGCACTCTGGGGGACATGCTGGCTATGTACGTCCGTTCGAACCACACGACCTGGGACCTTATTCTCCCGTATATTACGTTCGCGTACAATACTGCTACGCAATCTACGACAGGATTTTCTCCTTTCTTCCTCCTTTATGGTCGCCATCCCTCCGTTCCCATTGATACTGTTCGCCCCTACCACCCTGACGCATCTGAGTGCACCACCGTTTCCGAAGCCGCCAGGCACGCCGAAGACTGCCGCCAGATCGCCCGGTCGCTCACGACAGCTACCTAGTGCCTTCAAAGAACGCGCCACGATGAAGATCAACGTCCCCAACATTTCTCGCCCGGCTGTCTTGTCTGGCTATGCATACCTTCCAGTACTCCGGGCCTCTCCCGGAAATTGCTGGCTAAATATCAAGGGCCCTATCGTGTCCTGGAACAAACTTCTCCAGTCAACTATATTGTTGAGCCCCTCACGCTTTCACCCAACATCAGACGCCGCGGCCGTGAGACTACATGTCCAGCGCCTCAAGAGATACGACCCCGCTGTCTTGTCCGCCCCTTATGTCGCCAGGATGGCTCCTCTTCTGTTTACTTTAGATTTAATAGCTAGTGTAAAGAAGACGACGAGCAGATGCGCAAGCCGCATGGTCATCGCCTGGTGCATGCTCCTGGCTCCAATGTACAGAAGACGAGCATATGCGCGAGCTGCATGGTCATCGCCTGGCACACGTTCTCGGCTGGACTAGCTGACCCGCTGTTGGCCCTGCTCCCGTTAGGAAGCTTCTCAGAATAAATCCCACCTTACACTAGTTATATAATTTTCTTACTCATCCTGGAAAAAGAAAACAAAATTATATAATTAACTATTAAAACTAAAGAAAACAACATTCCAGGAAGCGTGGAAATAATTTGCAGAAATACAGGTAACATTCTCGTTCATAGAAAGAACGAATTTCGCCGATGTGGAGCGACGGGGCGGGGCACCTGTCGCGTAATAGTAGCGCGCCCCCGACTTTCCGAAGCGCAACGGTATCGCGTGGAAGTTCGAACAAGAAAACAAAGATCAAACAAAACAAAACGAAGCCGTATTTATAATTTAGAGGAAAGGGCCGCGCCAATAAGAAACAGAAACGAAAAACACACACTCAACACGCCTACAACTCTACAGAATAAAGGAGAGAGAGCACCAGATATTGAGCGTCCTAGGTGAAGCGGGGATGCCTTGTAGACAGTACGGGACGCTGGTTGATGAATTTCGACCTGTCGCTGGCGTTGTGTCGACGGAAGAGGCGAAAGAGAGCGAGGTGGTATTAGGAGGGGAGAAAATTGCAGGAAGACACCGGTGGCATTCAGTCAACAGCCCGAAGATTCTGGCAGCAGCAGAAAGAACAGCCGAGACCCGTCGACGGGGGCCCGAAACGCCAGAGGCTTAAAGCAGGCTATCCAAGGGTGCCTTAGGCAGCACGCACCCTAACACAATCGGCTGCCACCTCCACGCTTGCATAGAACGCATGAGGCTTGCATCGGTGATCCAAGGGAGGTCCACGGCCGCACGAACCCAACGTCTGACGGCTGCGACCTCCACACTTGAATGACCCGATCTCCGCTGCGCTGTCTTCTTTTACACCTCAGTTTTCTGATACGTCAGCTCTCCGCTCCTCGCGCTCGTCACGCGTTCTTTGTCGCCCTCGCCTCGCACACATCCTTCGCACGCGCACACGAGCAACGCTGGGCTGGCAGGCGCCGCGCTCCGCCGTCCGACGCACCACTGTCGACGCACCGCGTTCACAAATCCTCCGAGGATCTTTTGTGCACCTCAGAGCACCACATCAGATTTCAGCATCTGACCAGGACACACATACTGTGACCTGAGGCAGGGCCGTCCGCGCCCCTGGCAGGCGCAGCGAAGGCTGCCCTGCCATCATCGAAAAAGGGTCTGCAGGCCTCTGGGTCAGCCGCCCGCAAGGGTGCCCCCCGTCGGGAGATGCCTACCAACAGCACACCCGTGGGTTCTCCGCGGTACTCCAGAGCCTCTATTGAGGCAATGGACATAACACCGAGCTCACCTCTGCTGCGGCGGCGGAGCTCTCTAGGCCGAAGAAAAGTAAAAGTCCCAATAAGTGGCCCTAAAGAAACAGGGACCTAAGTTTTTGAAATGAATCCCCAAATAGTCATAATGACATTTCTAACACAATGGAATTGCAGGAGACTATTATTATCTTAAGCGATATGATAGACATGATAGCCACAATGGAAATGTACAGCGCAAATACAGACAAGGACACAAGAAAGAATGACATGGAACACACGAACGTAAAAGTTCTTTTCACTGCACCCAATAAGCTACAAATATTGTGCAGACTGTCCAGGCCCACTGATTAAAAAAATCAGACCAGCAAAAAGAAGCACCGAACTAAGTTGGTTGAATGTACGCAGTACATCGTCTACAGCATCCCTTTGAAATGTGGAAAGAGTTATGTAGGGCAAAGCAGGTAGATGTTTGAATGACCGCCTCCGAGAACACTGCAATAATGTGTCTGAACAGCGAGGAAGGCTCCTGGACGCTCACTGTAAAAAATGTAAGAACGGTAATGATGACAGCGATTCTGATGAAGATATTGTGTGTCGGCCTGTGTACAAAGATTGTTCTGTGATTGCCAAACACCGTTGCCAACTCACTCGAGAGATAGTAGAGGCTGAATTGATAGACCGGTTGGGTGAGTCCTGCGTGGCCAAGTCATCTATTGCTCTAACTAAAAAAGAGCTGTTGTATTAAACAACGCTCGTGTGTTCCATGTCATTCTTTCTTGTGTCCTTGTCTGTATTTGTGCGGTACATTTACATTATGAATCACCAACATGCCCAGTCTGCCACCTTAATGATAGCCACGTTCGCACCTGTGACATTATGTATTCAAGAAACTAACTTAAGTCCCCATAACATAAATCTACTCAAGAAGCATATAGTATTTTTCTGCCACTGAGAAAACGCAAGCCGGCTCTCAGGTGGCGTTGCCTTCGTAATAAAAACTGACCGCTCAAGTCGTGAGCTTATACTAAAGACTAAATTTTGAGCTGTTACAGCCACTCTGCTTACACACAAAACAATAACGATGTGTTCTATATATATCTTGACCCTTATCGCACAGTAAGAATACATGAATTAAAAGAACATTTAGAGCAGCTACCAGAGACTTATCCGGTAGTGGTGATTTAATGCCCATTCCTCCTTCTGAGGGAGTGATAAAACGGACACGTACCAGAGGTGGTGGTGGTGGAATCTATTAGACACAGGGGAGTTTAGACGTGCAGGTCCTTGGACCCCCCGCGTCGCCCCACTGCACTCAAACGTTCATGTACGTCCCGGAGGCTCATGACGCTGGCAGCCCGGCCTGTGGCGATGGCTTGTTTGGCCGGGTCCTCGGAGCGCAGAAGGGTCTCCCAACCCTCCAAAGTGGTAATGTGCTCCAGGTCCCGCAGGGGAGGATCCGCCGGGCTGAGGAAAAGAATATGATCGAGAGGGGCTTTGGGGTGGTGGCAGAGGGTACAGGAGGGGTTTGTGTGGACTTGGTGATAGCGCGAGCGTATATAAGGGGAGGGTAAGGTGCGTGTTTGGAGCCGCTTCCAAAGTGTCTGGTGATAATTTTCGAGAGCGGAAGGGGGTGGGAGGTACAGCTGACGCTCGGCTTTGCAGGCCTGCGTCAGTTCACTGAAGGAATGCATGCGCTTCCGTGAGAACCCCATTTCGGAGGCCGCCGGTGCCCGGTTGAGAGAACCTTTGTCTAAAGCGTTGGCAGCCGCGTTTCCGGGAATCCCGGAGTGGGCAGGCTCCCATAAGAGCTCCATGTGGCGGGGAGGGTGTGCGACGAGAGAGTTCAGTATGCGAAACGCAGGGACGTGAACTCTCCCGCGGGCGAAATTTAGTATGGCAGTTTTAGAGTCCGATAGTATATTGCCGCCACCTTGTCGCCGAGCGGCGCCTTGAGGACAAAGAAGTGAGACGCCCGTGCGCTTTGCAGCTGGGGCACTGCTTGATTCCTTGCGGCCTGCGTCTAGCCTTTTTGATTCTGCAACCTATTTTTGACATTTCTTGGTGGAGATGCTGGGTAAATTGCTCTGGTATATGTCGCACACCCCTCCGAACACCGAGGACCCTAGACCTCTCCCTGTCGACACGCCAGTGCACCGGGTCAGCAGCCGAAATCTTGGACTGCCCCCTCAGCATGGGGTATTGGAGACAACCTCGTCGCCTGGCGGACTGCCTCCTGTGCTCAGGCCATTCGACTTCTTCCTCGGCGCCTACCGCTCAACCTGCATGCAAGGCGCCGCGTACTACACCCTCCAGAACCAACGGCTACCAAAGTCCTTTCACGGGACTCAACTGGAGGTCGTGGAAGAATGGCTACTCTAGTTTGAACGTGTAACCGCATTTAACAAATGGGATGACGCCGCCAAGCTGATGAACATTTTCTGCTGCTTGGAGGACGGTGCTCATACGTGGTACGAAAACCGTGAGGACACTATTACATCATGGCCTGAGTTCCGACGTCAATTGCTCGCCGCGTATGTCAGCGCTGATCGTCGGGTGTGAGCTGAACGAGCCTTGCATTCCCGTATGCAAATGCCCAAAGATACGGTTACCATGTACGTCGAAGATATGACGCGGCTCTTCCGATAGGCTGACTTAGCCATGTCGGAAGCCAAAAAGCTGCGCCACCTAATGCGCGGTGTTGAACATCTTTTCGCCGGCCTAGAGCGTAGCCCCCCAGCACTGTTGCCGAGTTTCTAGCGGAGGCAGTCATGATGGAGCAGGTCCTCGGGCTGCGTTCCACTGCGTACGACCGGCCAGTACTTGCTGCTTCTGTAACGGAGTCCCTCCCGGTTTTCAACAGCAATACCTACATTCTCCGCGACATGATCCGCGCTGTTGTCCGTGAGGAGCGATAGAAGATTTGTGGTTTGTCGCAGCCAGCGGCCAGCTCCCTTATGAGCGTTATCCGCGAAGAGGTGCAGCAAGCTATCAGGCCTCCTTTACTACACCCCGAACCACAGCCTACCCAGACAGACTACTGCCGCCCGACATACGCTGAAGCTCTGCGGCGCTCTGCCCCAAATACACCGGCAATTTCACCGCCTAACCAGACAGACTACTGCCGCGTGACCTGCGCTGACGTGCTGCAACGCCCTGCCCCTAGTCCAGCTTCAGTTTTTCCCAATCATCACGACGTCTTGCTACCCTCCGTGCAGCCAGGGCAGCACCGCATCCCGAGTGATCGACAATTCCTGCGCATAGCGGACGTCTGACGTGGCCCTGACCGCCGGCGTTTGTGCTTCCAATGTGGGGAGCCCCATCATCTGTTCCGCCGGTGCCCATATCGAGAACTTGGCCTGCAGGATTTTTCCTTCGATGCGCCAAGGCCCCGCTTTGGTCAACGGTCCCGTGAGATTGAGGAGTACCTGACCCAGCAACCTCAGTGGTCCATGGCGTGCCGTCAGTCCTGATCACCGCCACCACGCCGTCCATCGTTTTCACCGAATGCGCAGAACTCCTCCCGAGCGACGGCGGACCGCTCGCCCAGCCCTCGCCGGGAAAACAAGACAGCGACCTCCGGGGGCGTGGTCGCTGGATATCGACGCAGTAAAGACCCCCTGGCAATGCAGACGACGCAGACATCCGATTATAGAGCTTTGACGACGTCGACGACAACAGCTGAACTAAAGGACCGCTTCTCCCTCGACATAAACGTGCTTTTCGATGGTCACAGCATTAGCGCGTTGGTGGACACAGGAGAGGAGTTTTCAATTATCAGTGGCAAATTGGCAGCGCTTCTACAGAAAGTTACAACTCCTTGCTCTGGCATGCAGATCCGGACGGCGGGGGGAGGGCGGTGGCGTATCATCACTCCGCTGTGACAGTGCACGGCTAGGGTCCAGATCAGCGACTCGACGTACATAGCTAGCTGCCTGGTGCTCCACGACTGTTCTCGTGACCTGATTTTTGGAGTAGATTTTCTCCGTGAGAATGGTGCTGTTATTGACCTGCTGAACAGAACCGTTACGTTTTCGACAGCTAAAACCGACAACACCTCCGACGTTCGGCAACGCAGCTCCGCCCTGCGTATTTTCACTGAAAGTGTATTGATCCCGCCGCACTCCAGTGTTTTTGCAAGCGTCGAAAGCGATGATGGGCTACGTGATGGACCTGCAGTCGGCAAGGGCAACCTTTCCTTGCTGCTAACAGATGGCATTTGCGCGGCGCGAAGTGTTGTCCACCTCCGTAACGGTCGGTCGGAACTTCTGATTACTAATTTTACGAGCGAACATCGTCACCTTTACCGAGCTACTGCCGTCGCATGGGCCGACCAATTGGCCGATGTTACTGAGTGCTTTGCGTCCGAGGCCATTGACCGTACGGACACGTCCCTGGATCGCATCGATATTAGCTCCGGGCTCTCAGCGACTCAACAGCGCGACCTCCGCGCCTTACTGCTCCAGTACAAAACCTGCTTCGCATCCTCCTCGAAACTGCGGCAAACGACGATCACGAAGCATCGGATCATCACTTCCGATGACGCTCGCCCCATACGACAGCAGCCGTACCGCATTTCCCCGAAGGAACGCGACGCTATCCAAACGTATGTGAAGGAGATGCTAACAGACGACATTATTCAGCCCTCGACAAAGAGCCCATGGTCGCCGTCCGTCGTGCTTGTTAAGAAGGATGGGACACTCCGCTTTGGCGTGGATCACCGTAAGCTGAACGCCATAACGAAAAAAAGACGTCTACCCGCTGCCCCGCATCGACGACGCGCTCGACAGACATCACCTCGCCAAGTATTTTTCGTCGACCGACCCAAAGACCTGATATTGGCAGACTGAGATTGATGAACGTGACCGCGAAAAAACTGCCTTATCACACCCGACGGCCTATATGAATTTAAGGTATTGCCCTTGGGCCTTTGCTCTGCGCCGGCGACGTTTCAGTGCATGATTGATACTGTCCTGGCTGGCCTCAAATGGAAAACCTGTTTAGTTTACCTAGATGACGCGGTACAGTTGTCAGAAACCTTCGAGCAACACCTTGAACGCCCGCGGACCGTGTTGGATGGCCTGCGGTTTGCCGACTTGACACTTAAACCCGAGAAATGCCACTTTGGCTACAAAGAACTCAAGTATCTCGGCCATGTGAGCGCCGATGACATACGACCCGATCCTGAGAAAAGTGAAAAGTTTCCCCGTCCTACTACAAGCAAAACGATCGAGCGCTTCTAGGTTGTGCGCCTAATACCGCCGTCTTATCGCCGACTTCTCCAAGACCTCTGAACCCCGCACCCGTTTAACACGTGACGATACACCGTTCGTCTGAACTGCCGAGCAACAGGCTGGTTTCACAGAGCTACGCCAACGGCTGCACACTACCCCTGTGGTGACTCACTTCGATGAGGAGGCTGCTACCGAGATACACACCGACGCTAGCAACATCGGGCTTGGTGCCGTCCTCGTTCAGCATCAAGAAGGCGTGGAACGTGTGATCACGTACGCGAGGTGCACACTCTCGCTCACCGAACTAAACTACTCTAACTAGGAAAAGGAGTGCCTCGTCGTCGTATGGGGCACGATGAAATTTCCGCCTTTAATCTATTGTCGTCATTTTAAAGTGGCCACCGACCACCATTCCTTGTGCTGGGTTGCCAATCTCCGGGAGCCATCAGGCCGCCTAGCACGCTGGAGCCTTCGCCTTCAAGAATTTGATTACACAATGACCTATAAGTCCGGACGTAAACACGAAGACACCGACACGCCCTCACGAGCACCCGTCGAGCAAGCTGATGACAGTGCAGAGGATGACAATCGTTTCCTAGATGTGATCAGCAGTTCGGACTTTGTGGCAAAGCAGCGTGCTGACACTGACCTGCGGTCTGTCATGGATCGTCTGGAGTGCCATGCTTCCAACGTACTTCGACACTTTTCTCGCCACTTGTTCTCTTTTTCCTTTCGCAATGGCGTACTGTTCAAAAAAAACTCCAGCAACGGTGGCCGGTCCTACCTCCTAGTCGGGCCGTCAGACCTCCGCGACGACACCCTTTGGGCGTGTCGTGATCAGCCGACCTCTGGCACCTTTTGACCAAGTCGGCATTGATCTGTGCCTATTCCCTGAGTCGTCTTCTGGCAATAAGTGAAGATTATAGTGGCGACGGATTATTTGACGCGCTAAGCGGAAACCGACGCGGGCCGCGCAGTACATCCTCTGAAATCAAGCGCTTCTTTATACACCACATTGTTTTACGACATGGCGCCTCGTCCTCCGTCATCACCGATAGGGGCACCGCGTTTACAGCGCAGCTCATGCACGAGGTGTTCCAGCTTAGCCACACGAACCACCGCAAGACTACTGCATACCACCCGCAGTCACACAAGCTCACGGAGCGCCTCAACAAAACCTTAGAAGACATGCTCGCAATGTACGTCGACGTACAGCATAAGAGATCCACCCATATGTGACGTTTGCCTACAACGCGGAAATTCAGGAAACAACTCGATTTACACCGCTTCGCCTCGTATACAGGCGTGACGTCCAAACGATGCTCGCCGCCATGCTTCAGTGCCCCCTGACGACCAGGCACTCACGTCAGATGGCGAGGAATTTACCCGGAACCCAGAGTAAGCCCGCCAATTGGCACGTATGCACATCCGCCGGGAGCAGGAAACGGATGCAGAACGGTATAACCAACGACATCGCCACGTCGGGTACCACTCCGACGACAAAGTTTGGGAATGGACCCCGGTACGTCGCCCCGGCCTGTCGGAGAAGCTCCTGAGCCACTACTTTGAACCCTACATAGTGCTGCGCCGCATCACGGATTCCTCCCCATCACGGATTCCATCACGGAGTCCTCCCCGATGGCACTTTGCCCAGTTTGCGCCGTCGACCGCAGCCTGAGGTCGTGCACGTAATGCGTATGAAGCCGTACTCTACGCAGTAACGGGCACCTCGTTCACTCCAAGCGCGCCCATATTTTCCTTCCTTTTTTGGATGGGGAGGGGAATAATGCCGCCAGGTGTCCCCGGGCGGCGCCTTGAGGACAAAGTGAGACGCGCGTGCTCTTTAAAGCTGGGAAACTGCTTGATTCCTTGCGGCCTGTGTCTAACTTTTTTGATTCTGCAACCCATTTGTGACAATATATATACCGGGCTTCGATGAGGGTAATGGCTAGGGCAATAGTGGCCTCTTCAGCCTCCTCTGAAGTGGCAGTGGGGGATATGTGAAGGGT
This sequence comes from Amblyomma americanum, assembly GCA_030143305.2. Classification (NCBI taxonomy): domain Eukaryota; kingdom Metazoa; phylum Arthropoda; class Arachnida; order Ixodida; family Ixodidae; genus Amblyomma; species Amblyomma americanum. The sequence goes on from JARKHS020001707.1 coordinate 56,988, forward strand.
GGCAATCGGTTGTAGGGAGAGGTTCGTGATGGCTGCAACCGCGTCCTCGCCTGTGCATGCGACATCCACCCGCACGGCATCCGGTTCCATGCCATAGTGTTTATGGAGCGCCCGTGGCAGAGTTCGTGGTAGGTGGGGTGTATGTTTTTGGGGAGAGGTTTAATAAGTAGTTCGTGGTGAATGTGGTGGGGGACCTGGAGCTGTGTGTGATCCGTGGCTGGTATCCTGATACCGAGGGTGTGTAGGATTTGTCTGCTGGTGGTGGTCCTCGCGAGACGTTGGTATTGTGTCTGTCAGTGGGCCTCGATAAGCTCACCTATCGTGTTGTGTAGGCCTAGCTGGAGCAGTTTTTTGGTCGAGGTATTCAGGTGTAGGTGTAGTGCTGTCTTAAGTGCTGTTCGGGTCATGTCATTCAGGGTGGAGATTTCTCTGCCCTGGAGCTTCAGGTAGGGGAGCGTGAAGAGAAAGCGGCCGAGGATGAAGGCACGAATGAGAAGACATAGGTCATGCTCCTTCATGCCCCGGTAGTGTCCAGAAACTTGGCCCTGTACCCGGAGAGTGTGTACCTCCGGGATGTACCGGTTTTCCAGTGTCACGATTATGGGGGCTGCGGGGCAGTTTCGGGTTGTGGGGCGGTCTATGAGGAGCTCCGACTTCTCCGGAGAGCATGAAAGTCCGATACTCCGCGCATGTGTTTAGGTGAGGGTAGCTGCCGACTGCACAGTAGTCTTTAATGCAACGCCATTGAACCCACTGAACGCCGGTGGCCTATGGCTTCAGTGCGACGTTTCTTCCATAACATTGTCAACGCAATGCAAGTGGTGCACCCCTTTCTATCACTACTGCCAGCCATGTAGCTGAAAGCGTGATTGAAGTGACGAGGAAGCCAGTTATGCTCTTTTCCTTTCCTCAAAATCAACAGAGCCTAAAACTTTAATGCAACGCCATTGAACCCAATGAACGCCGGTGGCCTATTGCTTCAGTGCGACGTTTCTGCCAAAACATTGTTAACGCAATGCAGGAGGTGCAAACCTTTCTGTCACTACTGCCAGCCATGTAGCTAAAAGCGTGATTGAGGTGTCGAGGAAACCAGTTATGCGCTTTTCCTTTCCTCAAAATCAGCAGGGCCTAAAATTTTAACGCAACGCCATTGAACCCAAAGAACGCCGGTGGCCTATGGCTTCAGTGCGACGTTTCTTCCATAACATGGTCAACGCCACGCAAGCGGTGCACATCTTTCTGTCACTTCTGCCAGCCATGTAGCTCAAAGCGTGATTGAAGTGTCGAGGAAGCCAGTTATGCTCTTTTCCTTTCCTCAAAATCAACAGAGCCTAAAACTTTAATGCAACGCCATTGAACCCAATGAACGCCGGCGGCCTGTTGCTCCAGTGCGGCGTTTCTTCCAAAACATTGTCAACTCAATGCAAGCGGTGCAAACCTTTCTGTCAATACTGCCAGCCATGTAGCTCAAAGCGTGATTGAAGTGTCGAGGAAGCCAGTTATGCTCTTTTCCTTTCCTCAAAATCAACAGAGCCTAAAACTTTAATGCAACGCCATTGAACCCAATGAACGCCGGCGGCCTGTTGCTCCAGTGCGACGTTTCTTCCAAAACATTGTCAACTCAATGCAAGCGGTGCAAACCTTTCTGTCAATACTGCCAGCCATGTAGCTCAAAGCCTGATAGTGGTGTCAAGGAAACCAGTTATGCGCTTTTCCTTTCCTCAAAATCGGCAGGGCCTAAAACTTTAATACAACGCCATTGAACTCAATGAACTCCGGAGGCCTATTGCTTCAGTGCGACGTTTCTTCCAAAATATTGTTAACGCAATGCAAGCGGTGCGCACCTTTCTGTCACTACTGCCAGCCATGTAGCTCAAAGCGTGGTTGAGGTGTCTGGGGAGCCAGTTATGCACGTTTCCTTTAATTTCCTTTTGTGACTTTTGCGCGCAGGTAAAAATTGATAAAGACAACTACGTGCAATGCACAGTGCGAGAGGGTGTTGCAGTTTAACACAAGGCGTGATAGGCTGCGGCGATAGCGTACTGCTCTCGTGCAGTAGGCAGTGAAGGTGATCTGTTTGCATTGCCTCTAAAGAACAGCAAGGCCAGAGACATTGATGACTTAGAAATCAAGCCTGTAAAATATGTCCTCGACCTTCTAGTTCCCTTTTGTTTTATCTTTAATGCTTGCTTACAAGCAGGTACTTTCCCAGAAAGCACGCAGTTTCCCAGAGTAAGTGTTAAACATAAATCTGGTGACAAAAACAATTTATCAAACTATCGGCCAATCTCTGTGCTACCCATTTTTTCCAAAGGATTAGAAAAGATTATATGCAAGAGAATAATGTCTTTCTGTGACAAGCATATGATTCTCTCGGAGCAGCAATTTCGATTTCGTAAAGGTAGATCTACAGAGTTGGCCCTCTTAACGCAGAAAGAATTATTGCTTAAAGGTTTTGAGGAAAATATACTTACTTTGGGCGTTTTTATCGATTTCTCAAAAGCGTTTGATAGAATCGACCATACAATCCTGTCTACCAAATTAGACCATTATGGTGTCCGCGGTATTCCTGGTACAGTTCTTAAATCATGTCTTAATCATTGCAAGCAGTGTGTTGTAATTAATGAATGGAGTTCTAGTGTACGAAATATTACTGCAGGGGTACCACAGGGCAGCGGATTGGGACCGATACTATTTAACATCTATATAAATGGTATAATAAATATTACCAGACATGCATATTTCATTATATATGCAGATTACACTAGCCTTTTCTTCCAGTCGAATGACTTAAACGATTTAAAGGTTTCCGCAAATGCAACACTAATGAAATTGCTTCAGTGGACTAAAGCAAATGGTTTAGAAATCAATACTAGCAAAACAAAAGCTCTGTTATTTCCGCCTGTGCAAAAAAATATTACTAGGGATCTCAACATGCAGCTTGGATCAGAGGAAATAAAACTAGCAAGTGAAGATAAAAGCTTAGGGGTAATCGTTAATCAAAACTTAAGTTGGAATACGCACGTGGACCATGTGGCAGGAAAGCTAGCGAAAGCTACCGGTTTGCTCTCTCGGTTCCGGCACATGCTTCCAGTGAAAATTAAACTTATGCTTTATAATTCCTTGTCTCTCCCCCATATCAATTATTGTAGCCTTATCTGGGCTGACACAAGCCAACGCAACATAAGCAAATTGCGTCTGCTGCAGAAGAAAGCCATTCGTCACGTAGCAAATGCTCCCTGTGATGCCCATACACAAGTACTATTTTCCTCTTTTAATGTGCTTGCTCCCTTTACAGCATGTCCACCAATTTAACCTCATTATGAAATACAAAAAAGCCATAAAAGATGACAGCTTCACTTTTATAAAGCTTTGTAATCTCAGGAAAAAGCCAGAAGCACCATATCCCATTAGAAAAAGAGAATTCTGGTCAATTCCCTTTTCACGCTCAAATTATGGCCTACACAGACTACAGTACCACATACCGAAGTACCTTAATTTATTGGAAGCAAGTAATATTGACATATGTAACATCTCAAAGAAAAAATGGAAAGAATACCTCATATCACAAAGCATGTAACTCTGCTATTTTTTATGATTCCGGAGTGGCAAAGACTGTATTTGACACAAATGTGCATTTGAATGTTCTATTCTTTTTACGTTTTCTGTCTTATTGTTCTTGTTAATCTGACCTGTAAATGACTTATGCGATGTTGTGTTTGAGCGCGTGTATGATTATGGCGTTATTTAAGTTTTGTACATAAGTGCCTGTTGTCTGCTACCCATGCCAAGACAGGGGCAGGAACCCCGTCAAGCTACTAGGATAGTAGCTTTTTGTTCCTGTCCCAGGGTTTTTCCCTGGCTTATTATGGAAAAAAATGCTGAATAAAAGGATTTGATTTGATTTGATGTGCTTGAAACCAAGTGGCGGCAATATATATTTTGTCTGTTCAGGTAGCTAAAAGGGTTTAGACAAACCTCGCCTCTTTTTCAGGATTGCTAGTGAAATAGTAGTTTCGCACTAGAAGCAGCATTTGGCTGCACTGGGCAACGGCCCGCGGCGTCCTTTATTACTCAGCTGGCAATTTGCAGCAGTAAACGAACTCAGCTGTTTAATGTTTGACTATATTAGACAAGCCGCACATAAAAATTCGAGAGCTTATGGTTTTTCCCTTTGATTAGCATCTTGTTTTATTTCAAGAAAAGTTTCGCCGACGGACTACTTTTTTTTTGTCGCGGAGCAATTCTGAGCGTCGGTCCTGAATGTAGGCGGAGCCTCGCTACACACTTAAGTTGTATCCGACTAGTAAATATTAGTCAAGTTCAGTGAACAATGATGTGATGTTCTCTTTCAAGCATTATTACAATCTCACGTATTTCAAAAACGTCCCGCTGTGCTGGCGATTTGGATTTGTCGTATGAATACTTGGTTCAGAGCGGGCTACTCTGCTTGTGCGGCACACTTTGCGGCAGAAGTAAGCTGGTGCGAAGAAATAGGTCGTGGCGATGATGAATGTGGATCATTATAAAGGACGTGCCTTTTTTCGTTATGGGAATGGATTTTCTGTGCGGCAAGCCCTAGATGAATTCCTTCCGGAGAATCTTAGGGTACCATGAAATGAGAATATTTCGCTGCAGTAATTTTAACATCTTGAACAGAGAAGAGAATAATGAGACTCGCGTGCTTATTAGATAGTGGCTCAACCTAGTGGAGCCCAGGTTGCAAAATAATTGCACAATGTGGGGTTTGGCATCCTGAAGCGACGCATGGGCTATAAGGGGCGCCATAGAGGAGGGCTTCGGTTTTATATAGGCATCACGGTGTAATTACTGAGCGCTAACATCGCAGAGTACACAAGCGCCTTTTGTATTTCGCCTCCATCGAAGAATTGCGACCGCAGCGGCCGGTACTGGGCGTGGGTCCTCCGGCTCAGTAACCGAACGCCATAACCAGCGATCCAGCGCACCGCATCCTTTCCAAGGTTGCTTTAATTTAAGAGAAACAATCTGGTGGAAGGCAAATTTACCTTCTGTTCCTCGCAGTGAGCCCTGCTCACCTAAACAAACCGGGGCAAGGTTGCTTTCAATCAACAAGGATCGCTATGGGCAATACAAGTGAAATGTGCCTTTATTGTTTTTTAGGTTTATCCCTGAGATGAAAGCACAAGTCTGCGCTGGTTTTCCTTTTGCTGTGTAGGACGTGGAGATCAGGAAATACCATGTTTGGAACAAGATACCGATGTGCGAGTTATGCTATTTTATATAATAGCCAAATGATATATATAGATATTAATTCAAAACCACCCTCGTAATAGAGTCGACCCTTGTTATAACGAAACGGTTTATAAAGAAATAATGGATATAACAAAGGAATGACCATTCCCTTCGGAAGTCGGTCAACACGGGCAATAACGAAGCTGCGGCTATAACGAAGTGATCCCTGGACCCCTTAAACTTCGTTATAACGAGGTATAACTATACATTTTCTTTGTAACATTTTGGTAGCGTGTTTTGAAAGTCTAAATAACTTATTGCAAAATGCCTCGAGATTCTTCCTCATTCATGTCAATGTGGAAATGGCTCATTTTTAACCTCCCAAAAATACCTTCTCGTATATGTTAAGAGCCTTTTAGAAACGTTTTTTGCCTAAGTTGACTGCTGAAAACAGTACGCGAGCTTTGTGCGAGCGGAGGTGTGAGAACGTATCTTCAAATGGGCATTTGAAGCTGTTCAAACCAAGCTTCAAAAGCAAGCAGCACGTTGTTGCTTACTTCAGCGGCCGACAGTACATTGTTAAGAGCAATGTTGCGCTAGTCAGAGGATATTTTTTGTATGGGTCCCGTTGGGTTGCGTGATTACGCTTAGGTGCGCGAATTCTAATCTTCTTATTTGATAGCGCTGCAATTTTTTTAAAGGATCCAAAGCTTGTTCAGAAGCGCCCTAACTGTCAACCTCATTTCGTCAAGTTGCAGCGTGAGCAATTCTTTCAGCAGTGCTGACTTCCTGCCTTATTTGTTTTGTAACAGCCATGGATTTTTATTGCTTTTGTAGACTTAACGCAATCTGCCGGGGGTCGTGCAGAAGGGGGAGGGGTAATAGGAAACAGCGATAAAAAAATTCACAGGACGATTACCACTGGTTAACACCAGATTCAGCGACAGCTGTTAAGGTATTTGTACTTTATGATAACTTGTAGTGATTATACGAGCGAACTTATATAATTCTAGGGCGCTATTTTTATAGTTTTCCACACATAGTGATTTGTCATTTGTCTGCTCTCTACTCCGCCGTTCTAGAAGCGCAGCGCGGCTGACGGCCCTCTCCTCGGTCGGTGAAGGTTAGTGCATGGCCCCCCTGCACCGTGCACATTCCTTCCTCCTTGCACAGTGCATGGCGACACATCCACTGGTTACACTGACGACGACATCCTATTACGACGCGACATCCAGGAACGGGCACTTAACAGCTGTGCTGTAAAACATGAGCGATATATGCCTGGTCATTGTGCATTCGCTGTGTGTGTGAAACGTGCCGCGTTCGGGTCCCAGTATCCTCGAGGACTGTCCTGTTTCATAAAGTCCACAAGTGTCCCGGGGCCATATGCTCGGATTTCTCAGCTGAAACTCCTGGCAAAATGTGTCACAGTGAGAGAGCTGCCATTGATGACTCTTTGAAATGCAGCGCCTTTCTTTACAGCGCATAAGAAGTTCACTATCAAAATCATCTTGCTGCGACAAAATAAGTAGGTTGTTTCTGGTGTAGTTGTGCTGGTTTTCAATATTTTTAACTCCCCTAAGTGACCGTGCGTAATTTATAGGACTTCAGCACGGTCTTTTACTCAGCCCGGTGCGATGCAAAAATGCAGACTTACACAACGCGGCTTCCGAAGATACGCAGGTGGCCTGATACGCACACTCAACATTCTATGCCATTTTTTAAACTTCGCTTAAAGTTGGGTGCAATGCCTGGTGGATGCCGCCTGAGGCTACATCTCCATTTAGAACACAAATGACAAGGTGACCCAGAAAAATGTATGTGGAGGTAATCGGCTGTTTCCTGTCACCCAAGAGGCTGTATTTGTGTGCTTACAGTTTATTTATTGTTATATTTGGAACTTACATGTTGAAGTGAGGAGCGGTACTGCAACCTGTACGTCCCCTTCGAGCTGAAGCCTCACTGCCGTTTTGTCCGTACTTATGTTCAGTAGTCCTAAAGGATACTGTTGTGCGTCATTGCTTCCGGGGACACAGGAGAATGCCTCTACTATGATATATGACTCACAAGCGAAACGGCAGCTAGTCGTGCACACCGGCATGCAAGTTTGATCGTGCACCCCAAAAAAGTTTTTCTCATACCACCGAGCTGCAAAAGGAGTATTACTGCTGTGTTGGCATTATTTGTTGCCTGTTTTCCCGCAGGCTGCCTTCCAGGAGTCCGAGGATGCTGGAGTCTGCGCCGAAGGAGGGCCTCCGTGTGACGCTCCCCTGGAGAGCTGTGCGATCATGGGTAAGTGATCGCCCAGGGAACGAGAATCGTTCATTCCCTAGTTTCGCATGTTCGAGAATCAATCGACAGGTTAATGAATCAATAAGTAGAGCAGTTGTAATTAATAAATCAATAAATAAGTTGAATAATCTCTCTCGGAATCACTCGATCAATCGATATATTTGAAACAGTCGATGGATCTACAAATCGGTCAGCAGAAAAAATTGTTTACGGCCTAGCTCTGTTAGGCCAGGATATACGTAGCGAAATCGCGGCGATATCTGGTTCGGAATAGCTAATATATAAAACCCGTGCATTCATTAGGTGCGCCGTCAGGTCGGAGTGGTAGCGTCTCCGCCTTAAACACCAAAGGCCCTGGTTTTTATTCAGTGAGTGTGCGGGAGGTTAAGTGGCTCCCTCCACCGGCCACGTCGTTTGTCACGTGGTGCAGAGAAGCTGCCGGCGGCACGGCGCCGTGTATGGTAACGTAATCGTAACGCGATTGGTCACGTGGTACTGTGCGTCCACGGTGGGAATGCGAGCACGGCGAAACTGCGAGTTCCTGGCCGATTTAGCAGTTTTCACTACGAAAGAGATAATTGATTAATAATCTGTAAGGCAATTGAGGAATCGATGGATTCATCTCTCAATGTTTGGGCTCATGATGCGGCCCTAAACCGCATTATTAGCTCGGTTTTGCTGCCTCTCTAAGCCATCGCGACCTATTCGTGATAGATACCCCTCCCGTTTGAAGGCCCGTGAAAGTTAAGTGGCCCACCTAGTTCGCCACCAGGCTCAGACACAGGGGAGATATCGTTTGCTCACGTATCATTGGGAAAGTCGATAAAAGGCTCAACATGGTGCCTTGTAGTTGACTGCGCATACGGGACAGGGAGTATCTCGGAAAGCGAGAATACTGGGGATGTGGCATGCAACGCCTACAACCGTAGCGGTAGAATGCAGGAATGTGAATGTTGGACTGTAATTTTTGAGATCGGATTTGTGGCATACTGCATTAGCACCTTGTTTCAGACGTGGGGGACAAAAGCAGAATAGCATTCGGTGCTTGCGAGTTCTTCACACAATCAGTAACTCAACTACAATTTTATTTTACTGTCTAACTCAAAATAATCAGCATAATAATCGAGCCACCCCCCCAAACAATGCAATACTAGCGAGGATATTCATCGCGGCAGACACAGAACATCCTCACCGGATTGCGCTCAAGGGAAGCGGCGCAGGTGAGGTGCTGTGAAGCGCACGGGAACCATAATCAGGTATCTGGTGGATGGACGGAGTGATGAACAGTACTTTAAAGCAGGGGCACAAGGCAGCGCCCACTTGTTGTAGCCACCACAGCCCTGCATGTTTTATTTAATTCCTGTCCTGTGTTGCAGCCAGCCGTCGTGAGCATGACCGTTCCTGACTGTTCTTCAGGTTAGGCTTTACTAATAAATAATTCCGATCTCACTTTGAAGCGAGCTTGTCTTCGTACGAACTCGTCCATACAGCTTTTTTTTCTCCTGCACACATCTCCAGCTGAGCAGCTGAGGGAGCACACCGTCTCCAAGTCGGGAGTCTCGACCCCAGCGGGCCCGCCACCAGAGGCGACAGTTGCGGGCTGGCAGTCGGCCGTGCCGCCGGAGCCAGCATCTAATGACAAGCATGTGTCGCCACTCCTGCCAGCAGCGACCGCAGCTGCCCAGCCAGCTCAGAGGGCCCCGGAGGTTCGGGTATGTGAACGGTGTCTTTAGCGGGGCTCGCGTGGTTTTGTCAGGTTAATTGTTTCTCTAAGCCATATTTCAAAATCTTCATAGCACACTCTTGGACAGGTTCCCGCGGGAGTGGAAGCTATGAGCGTGCACCACTAGCTCAAAGGCCTGTGTCTTTGGAAGAAAATAAAATCCAATTAACATATTTGTAACTGAGAAAGAAGATACATAAATGGCCGCTTCCATATCCCAGGTGCCCTTGCCACATTTTCTAGATTGTAGTTGGCGGGGTGTATATGTATCGAAAGCTGAAATTTCGCGCAATGGGGACAATTTATGGCTGCGCACTATATATATACGTGATAATTTTAAAGATCATTTGAGGCAAAGAAGCCTAGAATGGCTTTCAGATAGAAAAAGAAGGTCACATGACTGTGCCTGCAGCTTCGTACCATGCTAAATCAGATCGTGACAATTGGCTTCGAGTGCTTGGATTTGTGGGCATATGCGCAAAACCTCGGTTAATATAAATAAATGAATAAATATGTGAACTCCTAAATGTAGAAGCGACACCAACGGCGGCGCCGACCTTGAGCGGTTACGATGGCTTCAGAAACTATTAAACTTCACAGCAGCATTCAAGCTCAGTCTAGTGAAGCATGCTCAAAGACTAAAGTAAATGCGAGCAGCAGCGAAAGAAGTTGAGCTCAATGATATAAGTACAGATGTGGACTGTAACAGATGTAGAATTCTGAAGAAGTTGAAGACACTTATGAGTCATTTGTAGAATCCAACAGGCTTAGCTTTTTTTATTTATTCCGACAGCCCCTGAGAAAGTCATTTTGAGAGGTTCGAAAACTGGCTTCTAGTTGGTCTGATGAAAGACGTAGAGTGTTACTCCTTGACAACGAAGGTTTTATGTACCTGTTGTACACTACTTGTGAAAAATCTGAGAAAAACTAATTTTAAGCCAAAATTAATTTGTGTGGACTATACGCCAGGTAAGGACTATCTAAGCAAAAACATTTTATTTTGACCTGAAATTTACTTAAAAGTAGCTTTTGCGCGAAGAGAAACATGGGTGCGCTAGTGAAACACTGGGTGCAACGGATGTAGAAATGCATATTATTCTGACCGATTGCGTTGTTGACTTTTTACTGAATACCGGAGCTTTTGTTTCAGATCCTTTTGGGAGCACTTGTACAAGCGGACGTATTATCTAGGCAGTCATTTTTGTTTTCCCTCTTCTTCACCTTCGTCTTTTTACAAGCTCCGTTAGATAACTTGCACAACCTGTACTCTTGTTTCGTTGGATAACTTGCACTTGCAGAACCTGTACTCTTGCCTATGTGGTCATTTATGCGGTGTACGCTTACGGTGATGTGGGTGCTCTTTATTATCCAGCTGAGTTTAGAGCTATAGTGTTCTTCAAGGGAGTTCTGCAGTGCGGACGCAAAAGTTTTGCTGTGAGTATGCACCAAGCTAGCCCTACAATGCATTGATTTCTACATTAGAAACCTTCCAGCGATACCTGCTTTGTGCTTCAGCAGTTTTTCTTGACCTGAAAGCACACTGAACTACCCGACTAGCAGTTGAGCTTGATACGAGTGCATTACAAAACAGCGGCCGTACTTCTTAGAGTGCTATCATTATTTGAACAGGAATTGCCGTATACTTTTTGGTGGCAGTGAGCAATGTTGAGACAGCTGGCCAGTTTGCCATTGAAGTTCCTCCCCCCCTCACACCTTTTTTTGCGCAATTTCCCACCGATGTATTTGGGTATCTGGCATTGATAAGTATAATCAATTCATTGATGCCTGCAGTTTGTGCACTAAAAAGTTTACCGCTGTGATTTGTGTGAGCAGCTCTGAGAATGTTTTCAGTGCGAATGATGAGTGTGCCGGTGAGGAGCTGCCAAGAGTTACCTTCGTATTCAGATTGCGGTTCACATTTTAGCGTGTGCTGTTTGATGTGATGCTGTGTCATTACTGCCTGATGCGGAGACGGGTTAAGTGCGGTGCACTCTGTTATTTGAACTTGAGGAATGCTACTGCAAATTGGCCAAGTATATGCTTCCTGAGGTTGTGTTCTTGATTCAAACTATTTGACATCAAACGGTTCTTAAAGGCTACGGAATGGCACAGGGCGAGGAGACAAAACAGTGATAAGAAAGCGTTGGCTTGCCTTAATAAGAGACATCTCATTGTGCTGATGAAATCCTGTCGTGACACTATTAACTAGCACACACAGCCAGTACTTCTGCTATGATTTCATTGAAATAAAAGTGTGAGTGCTTGGAAAACAAGTCAACCATTTGGCGTAGTTTAGAATATGTCAAGTTTTTCTTTTCGAGCTTAATACCAAACGAACTGACTGCCATTAGCCAAGTCAAAGGCAAACATTCTGAGAAGCTTCAAGACAACATGCGCATTTTTTCTTCACTGATGGTTCCAAGAGGACTACTGCTTGCAACGACGTTTATTGTACTCCCAGCCATTAGGTGAAATACTCTTGCACTCGAGTAGCGACATGCTCTAGGTTCTGTCAATGATGAAAGAACCTGTATACGGTTCAAAACATCCCAAAATTTTTACCTTTAACTTGGTCAGCGGTGGTGAGTATGTTCTAACTAGTTCGTGGTATTGTTTTGACGTATAAAATACCTTAAATATGCACGCTTGCCCTTTCTTTTAAAGGCGGTTCCCAAGTGTGCCGAAGAAGATACGGTGGCTGCATTCCTGCTGGGCGAATGAACCAAGGTGGGGCGTGCCGGCCAGGGCAACTACTACAACCCTGCAGAGGCACGCAGCGGTCGCCGAGGTGTCTGAGGAACCGCATCACCAATGGGCTCCGTTCCTCCACGTGGCCTCGGCGTTTTTTTTCCCCGCACAACCAATGCTGCCCCGAACAACCACAGATATCCACTGGACGGTCGATGGAGGTCCGTTTTAGATGTTCCGGACGTCTGCTGAACATCCGCAAACAGCCGGTGGACGTCCGATGGGAGTCCAAAGGTATACGTTTGTCTCGCCGTCGGACAACCGTTTGAGGATGTCCGTTGCCGGATCTTTCTCGGATATTTGCATATATGGTGCATGCATGCTTTTTTCACTTCCTCGAGGCAATAAAATGGAAAACAGTTTAGTGTACAGCAGGCATATATTATTGTCGTTGATGTACATAACCAGAGGAGTGGCTTATATTCGTAAAATATCTTACTTCAGGTATGACAAGCTAGCAAAGCATATCCATAATCTTCCCACCCACAGAATTTCTGAAAAGACTGAGCAACAAACATCAGTCTTGTAAAGCTCGTGCAAAAATGCAGTAGCCTAAGGGAGCATCAACCAATTAACAGAAGTGTTTACAGAGCACTCCTATTACTTATCAAGTCGTCAAGCAAGCATTTTACACCAAAATTTATAGCCTTTTGATGAATGTAGAAAGAATAAGTATACCGCCATTAAAATTTAGGTGTGTAGTATAACTTTTATATCATTCATGTTTTCTTGCGGATACTGCTATCACTAGACAGTGACAGTGTTTTACCAGATAACACCAAACGAAGCTGAACGGCCCTTCATGCACTGAATGTAAACTGTTTCAAATCTAGTGTGACAGGAGTACAAATGCATTTATGTATCCAACAAGTCTCGGAGCACAGCGAGTAGTAGCAATGATATCTTCACGTAGCCGTGGGAAAACAGATCACACAGGAAATAGTGAAGTATCACTCATTTTTCACATAAATTATGACTTGAAAAGTAGATGAATGTTGTATTAAAAACTGTGAAACTGATTATGATGGAAAGATTTTGAGCAAAAAGAGCACCTAAATCAGATTATCTATAGCGATGGTAGAAAGTGAACAGGCACAGTATATCACACATTTTGCGCGGCAAGAATGTGATGTTCGCGGCTAACAAAGAAGCCATCACCTCGTGCTTTCAACCCCAGTCTCTTACGAACGAATGCGGTATGATCCTTCTGCATTCCAAAAGTAATTTTCAAGCAGTGTACTACTCACTTTCATAGGCAACCACCTAAGACATTCACACTAAGCCTTCTTTCATCCAAAGTCGGCGCAGTACGGCATTCCAGCGTTCCAGAAGAGCTTCAGGCGCTTCCTGCGTCTTTCGAATTGCTCAAGTGCCACACCACTTTTGTCGGCAGACCAAACAAAACCACGCTTTCGTAATAACAAAGATCTAATGCAGCACCACGCTACACAAGAAAATGACAACGGCAGAACGGCGCCGCAATATTGACTGTTGGATTGGATTGGACTGACCGCAAAGTGACGTATATCATGACGATGACAGGAGTATTTGCCGGGAGTTTTGAATTTACGAATGCTTTCAATCGTGTTTAACGAACAAAGTGTGCATGATGTCGCACAATTTCGATAATTTGTAAAGGTATTATAAACTTAGAATTAGTAACTGAGATGCTTCAAAATTGTGCAACACCTGCTTCCACCCATAAAATATTTTGGGTCATTGGCGGCACTTGCACTACAGAAAGGATTGTGGAATCGGTCTAATTTACAAACGTATTCGCGTCAAGCCCTGTAGCTGACGCAAAACGTTTCACTGAAGCAGGTATGCAGTTTTAATAAATGCGATTTCGAGCCAACTTGCCTGTACAATTCAAAAAATTATTTCCGGGATAAGTCTTTACCGTAAAAAGAATACAAAATATATATACACGAAAGGCGCAAATTTTCTGTGTGAAAAATAAAAAAACGTCCATACTCATGTCCTGGGAAAATACTCAGCCGTAAATACCTCGGACGTATGCATCGTTCCTCATGCGTATATACTAAACCGGACACTTCGTATGTCCGATGAACGTACGGATAAGTATATCCGAAGACGGATTCTGTTCGTACATCCCACGGACGTCCAATCTCGTCACAGGACGTTCGATCTAGTTCGGACGTCCGAATTATATCTATGGTTTCTTGGGCGCTTCTTCTCTTCTCAAATGCTGTGCTGAGGAAATTTGCAACACTGCTGCACGCTCACACTTCATTACGGCCGACTTTCATACTCTCCATTACGACCTAGTCATATCATTCAGTGTTTCATAACTTTTTATTACTGAACCACCTGTTGAAGTTCTTTCGTGAGCATCTGGGCGTGTCAAGAGTTTAAGGGGCCTGAAAAACACATGAAACCTGTGCAAATAAGGCACATTAGAAACTTTGTGCGTTGTCTGCCCCTTTTCGTGGTGACGGTGCTCTTATGCCACAGTGGTGCTGGGCGCATCTCTGACTGTGTTCTGCCCTTCTGGGTCCAAGAATGCCCCCTCCAGGAGCCGTCAGCATTAATGGCCGACTCGCAAAGCCTTCATCTTGTCGCCTCAACCCACTGTGATACCGCAGCAACTGCCAATTTGTATCTGTAATCCCGGAAACCTGCCCTCCTGGACTGTGCATGATTTCTCTGAGAGCTTTTATCTTGCACATTTACGGTGATATTGTTTCTAGAAAAGATTTTCTTTTCACTTTTGGGAGTTAGGCTACCGATATGGCACACGAAATATTGTACAGCGGAATATCTGCATATATACTATCCATGCAGTCTTGGTGTGTAATAGTCGTAATAGCACTGCCAAGTCATTAGCTATTTTGGAGGGACGAAGAAACCAGCTCTAGCTTAGTGATCACTGTATTGGTGCCGCTGGTGAAGCCCAGATTATTGGTAGGTGGCAGGTCGCTGAGCACAGGTACCTTACACTGGGTATCGTTTCTGGAATGAATTCTCAGTTTTCTTACCACTTCAGTGCCTTATAGGAGGCAAACACTGCGCTCAATTTGTGCCATCGTATCAACCTTCGGCCTGTGCTGATCTCGCATGAACCCTGTGAACTTCTAGCTTGTGCTAGTCTCACGTGAACAGTTCGAAGCGTCACCTTGTTACAGGCCAAGCTTCACCAGAGTGCATGCTGAACCCCCATTGATTAATGTGGTGCTATGGTTGTTGATCTCTTAGTCATTTCTGTGCGTTAGGCTTTGGACTACTACTGTGGCCACAAGGTTAAAACCAAACACGCCGCGTTTTGATTCAGTTTCAGGAATGGCTACTCATGGGGATCTACAAGTGGCGATGAGGCGAGATGCGTTTGTGTGCTTTGTAAGTTCTCAGAGGATGTGGGTTGTAGGCAGGGTTGCAGAATTTGCTGCGCTGGGTTAAATAGCCTCAAAACTGTTACTGGCAATTAAAATTGGTGCTTGCAAGATGCCCCACTACAGGCCATTGAATGAACGGCAAGTTTTCCTTGATTCCTCTGTGCGCTTGCAAACAAATGAAGTTCTTTCAAAGCGTCGTGATTATGGTAAAGTATAATAGTGCAAGATTGTCACCACTGGTTGAGTTTCGCTGATGTGAGGTACAGCAATCCCTGAGAGGAAAAAAAATCTCCAGGTGTTTGTGTACCAAGTCCTGGTGGGTTGTGTCAAATTGTGTTTATATTTTAATCTTCTAAAAACTTTGTTTCATTTAGACTAGTGTCCCAGGTGGATGGTGTTTTCTCACAAATTAATCATAGGCACAGGAGACTGCTTCCAGACACTGTTGGAAGGTTTTTCGTTTTTGGCGCTTAGTTTTTTAAAGGTGCATAGTCAAAGCGTGAAATTTCTATAATTAAACCTTGGTGGCCTTGCCTTCATATTTTTGTGCCTTTTACGCTCGCAAGCGAATGAGTCAACGTTCCTCCAAAGCGTCACGTTTATCGTAGAGTGCAAAAAAAGTGGAGGTGACATTGCTATACAGCCACCACTAGACTTTCGCTAATGTGTGATGTGATAATTGCTTAGTGTAAAAAATTAATCTTGTTCGAGTACAAAGTTTGGTGATTTGGTGTCGCAAGTTTCGTTTATCTTATATTTATCTGTAGTTTCCAGATGAGTTACTCAATGATCTTTGTGATAAAGGGTCATTTCAGGACTGCTAGGTGACTTAATATTTATCGAATCTTTTTATGTTGTTTCCTTTTTGGCGCCGAGCTAAAGCATCCGGTTTTATGTTTCTTCTTTCTTGAAATAAAGGTTTGTGCTGTGTTACAAGAGCTTCACTTGTTGCTGAATTCTTTCTTTGTGATTTTTGGTTTCGCCGATGTAGTTTGCGCCCCACTCAGCGCAAGGAATTTTGCAGACAATGCCTTGGTCTCTTTATCTCTACGGCCGTTCCCAAAGACCGGCCGTGGAAAGAAAAAAGAATTCGGCAACATAAAAACGACGTCCGCAACTTCGCAAGAGGGCGCAATCCTGTAGCCGGACTTTCCGAGGACTCAGACCATAGAATCAACTACGAAGAAACCCGCATCCTCGGAAGCGAAACAATTTACCACAAAAGGCTCCTTCTGGAATCCTGGCAGATCCAGCCTACCCCGAAAAACATCAACCGCATCAAAGTAAATTTAACCTGTTTCCAATATATGAACAGGGACTTCGCTCTTCAACTCAACGAAAAAAGTCGCCATTGATCATCTCTCCACAGTGCGACAGTGTGACTAACAGCCTTCAACCACCCTTCCTCCCCCTCCCCCACGGCTTTCGAATCACAACTTTCATTCCTTTGACCCCTTCCTCCCCTCCACACCTAAAGATACTGCTCTCAGTCACCCCTGATGAAGGAGCCAAGTCGGCTTCGAAACTTTGCGTTAAAATTAAAATTTTTGCTTGGAGATGTGCAGTTTATTATAAGCCTTCAAACACAACCAGACATGCAAATCTGTCGACATGATTAGTTTTCAGTGTAATTCAATATGGCGGTTCCGCCGAAGTCTCCACCTCGGCGCTGGCATTGAGGAACCATAGGGAAAACTAGGGTGCCTCAATGCCAGCGCCGCTGTTCCCGGGTGGAGACAACTTAAAGGTGTATCCAGAGGGCGCGCAACGGACTGGCCCGCGGACCAGTCACGTGGTGTCGACCGCGCATGGCCTGGCCGGGTCTGGCCGTCGACAGCATCCACACGACGGACCAAAAGAGCAGACGACAAGGCGGGCCAAGCCTCTGTGATCAGCCTGCAGCAACGCTCGTCTCACGCTTCGACATTCGACCGCGAGAACAAGAGGAATTCGCGGCCACGGCAGAGATTCCGCCTAAATACCCGGCGGAAAGCTCGATCGGTACGGAACAGATCCCCCGCCGCGGTGGCTCAGTGGTTAGGGCGCTCGACTACTGATCCGGAGTTCCCGGGTTCGAACCCGACCGCGGCGGCTGCGTTTTTATGGAGGAAAAACGCTAAGGCGCCCGTGTGCTGTGCGATGTCAGTGCACGTTAAAGATCCCCAGGTTGTCGAAATTATTCCGGAGCCCTCCACTACGGCACCTCTCTCTTCCTTTCTTCTTTCACTCCCTCCTTTACCCTTCCCTTACGGCGCGGTTCAGGTGTCCAACGATATATGAGACAGATACTGCGCCATTTCCTTTCCCCCCAAAACCAATTATACGGAACAGATTTCTACCGCGGTGAAGAGGAGGCAGCATTCTCGCGGCAACAAACATGGCGGCACACTTCCATGCAGGGCCGCTCGCTTCGGACTGTATTTATCGTTATTACTGCCTTTTTCGTTGCGTTCAATGGCAATAAATGGCGCACCCATTTCCTGCTTGGTCTCACCTCGCCTAAACGAAGACGCATGAGTAAAATATTTTTATTTTTTTTTATTTAGAGTGACGATTGTGCCCTTTCTATGCTTAAGCGGACCGTACGTTAGTTGACAGAAATAGTTGCCCGCCCTAACAATTAGATGGCGTCACAAGGCTGAGCGTATCCTTCCGTCTGTGTTAGCATACGCTGAACTAAAAGTGATACATGCGAGAAATGTTCTAACGTGCCGAAAAATACCTGCGTTTAGCCTACATGAGTGCATACGCTCATGGCACGTAAACAGCGTCAGTTGTTCTTTTCTAACCATATCTGTGTACGTCGCGAGCGCCGACGTTGCGACTAATTTCGCTCGCTATCGCCGCCGAATGCCCAATTATGATCGAGCCACAAAGCTGTACTAACGCTAAAAAGTAAACTGTAGCGTCGTCCGACCACGTTGACATATTAACAGTGGAAGCAAAATGACTTTCGATGGTGTCGCCTCGACTGCCAGGTGCACTGAGTCGGGAAGAACAGTGTGGTGTAGTTGCCAGACTTGATGTGCGCGAGAAAGCTGAAGAGACCGTGGTGCGCCTCCAGAAAAAAATGCTCTCGCATTTCTCGCGCGATCCAGCCCGCGGACAATGCGCGGACCTAGCAAACCTGAAGCGAAACCCCACGTGACCGATAGTCCGCGGGCCAAAGCAGGCCCGTGGTCCGTCGTCTGTATACACCTTAGGCGACGCGCATTTTGAATCACAACTTTCCTCTCCCGTGTATCGCGAAATGCTCGACTGGTAGCCCAGTGTAGCTCTCGGTGCAAAAAGCCGTTCAAGTTAAAGCACTTTGAAGCGCGCCGAGAGCATGAACGGCGCCGTTACAGACGGTAGCGCCGCTGATTCCGTGGGATTCAATATGGCGGCGCCGCTGAAGTTGTCTCCACCCCGGCGCAGGCATTCAGGCACCCTAGGGAAAACTAGGGGGGAGCGGCTAAATTCCGCCGCCAACAACCCCCAGAGAGCACAGTGTTGCTTGGATTTTTGCACTTCATCCGGGTTGAATCCCTAGCCTTCCCTAGTTCGGATCGTCCCTATGTGCCGGTGGCGGCGGCACGGCGGCGGGGCCGGGGCGGCGTGCCACATTCCTGTGCTGCATCGTGCTTGCTTGTGTGCCTGCTTATCCGTGCGCGACCATGAGCATCATGGACGGTATGCCCGGAACTTCTGCTGCAGCTTCACCACATGAAGAAAAGTATAATTGTCCGCTCTGTCGAATGCAGTATGCTTTTTATAATGCTAAGAATCGTATTTCGGGGGCGAAGCTGATCGGGGGCGAAGCTGAAGCATCCTAACGATTGTGGGTCCTTTGTGCCAAATGCTGCAACGCCGTTTGCATGTGACGTTTGTGCCAATGTGCGTTTTACTAATCGTTCCTTTTTGATGCAGCATTGCCAGTGCCTGCACGGTTTTGTGCCGAGGCACAGCACGCACAATTTCAGCACGATGGAAGGTGAGCATATGACGCATGTCAGCGCAGTCTGTGTGCGTGCATACCCCTCGTTCTCCGTCCTGAAGCGCTGTTGGAAAATTATGAATACTAATTGGTGGCAAACAGCGCAACGACGCGGACAGAGTGGAAGAAAAATACAGGACAAGCGCTGCTTTCTGATGATAATATTTTGCACATGCGGCGTGAATGGCCCTTGGATGGCTGCAGGAAACCACACATCACTTGAAGATCCGGTGTACATAGGCCTTCGCTCGCATACCACGACGCAACACGGGCTTTGCACACACAAATAGCTATCATCGATGCTAGTACGGCAGTGTTTTCCAGATGCGGGTTAGGACAGATAATAGAGCCCGAAGTAGAAGAAATAAAGTTCAGCACAATAGCCAAACGGGCGAGTTGGTGGTACATATTGGTGGAAAACAGCGCAACGACGCGGACAATGTCCGCGTCGTTGCGCTGTTTTTTACCAATATGTACCACCAACTCGCCCGTTTGGCTATTGTGATGAATACTAACTCGCCCAATCTGCAGTTATTCAGCATAATTAGATCTGCGTTAAAGGTTATTGTCATATGTGCCTTTTTTCCCATGTTTGCAGGACGTTGTGAAATCTCGCATGTTGCCTTTGAAATTCAAGCATATGACAATGTCCCGCATCGGCCACGTGGCATGCTAACATTCCATCTTCTGGCTCGACCTCTCATAAGTTTTTAACTGGTCTTGCCGCTATCTTGAGTTGGCGACTATTCCCGTGACCCCACGCACCTGTCAACCAGTAGCTTGCGTGTTAAGCACTTACTCCCCGTTTTTCTGGTTGCAAGTGATGTTTTTACTTGAGTGCAATGGTATAAGCAGTAACAAACTAAACGAATTATGAAAAGAATACACAGCTATGTTTGTGACAAGTAGGTGCAGGATGCATGCACGCTTGTGCTTCCCACCTTTGAACAACTACATTCACTGTCCCCCTGACTGTTTTGAACAGGAATCCGTTCACTGCTGAAAATAAAGTATTTCCTCATCCGTGCCCTATAAAATGCACAAAAGGCCGTGAAGTATTCATTATGTAGTTATAGTACGGTAATGTGCAGTCGAATAGCTAGCTGACGATCGAGACAAAAGGAATTAAACATTCTGATTAAGAAATATCCTGCCATTTCTTCCATGCTGTACATTTTTTTTGCAGCTGCCATCCTTAGTTTCCTCAGAATTGAAGTGTGTGAGCAGGTACAACACAGAAATGAATACATAGCGATAAAAATACAACATTTTGTATGTTAATTACAGCAGGCAAAACAAAACAATACATCAAACTAATAGCGCCTTGTCTTCAAGAAGTGTATTCAGTATGTTAAGTGTCGGTAATCAAAATATTTAGAGCTGCAAAATTGTTGCATAGTGGTGAAATGGCTAAGCGCAGAAGCACACCTTGCAATTCGTTTAAACGGCATGTGTGATTGGGTTACTGCTTCTATGGGCTGTTTGCAGTGTTTTATGCCTGCCACAACAGTGAACATCATGCTCAATGAAATTTCAGGCATGCTTGTAATATATTTCTGTCGCAGAACTATATTGACAAAAGCTAAAAGCACATTGTTGTATCGTAGTAATGATAATTAGCAACGAAACAGTACACGTAGCATACGGTCGAGCCGATCTATATTCTCCTACTTCGTCATCTTCCCTTCCCCCCATGCGCGCGAGTGCGTGCAGCGCACTTGCCACACTTCATCTTTATCACATTTCCGCCGCACTTAAAAAAACAAAATGTCTAGCGGATGTCATAGTCTTTGAACCATGCGGGCCGCTTCTTTTTGCGAGTACTTCGGCGAGGCGGCGCAGGAGGTGAAGCCGCAGTTGCCGCTGTGGATTTACTACAGGAGGGTTGAGGAGCGGCTGCCGATTCCGGAGCGGGCGGAACGGCTGGCATCATATGGATTGAAGGCGCGTCCGAAGAAGGACCCTGGACCACGGTTCCGGACTGTGGACTGGGCGGCGGCATTCGGTTGCCGTCGATAGGCGGCGAAATATCAGCGAAAAGGGCCGCTGGAGCTGAGGAGGACAGTTGCTGCTGAACTACTTCTGGGCGAACCGCAGAAAACTTGGACGAGTGCCACACTCGCCCATCATCCAGCAGATAAGATGCAGGTCCACGCTGCTCCACAACCTTCCGAGGCTCCGAAAACCGAGCTGACAGTTTGCCTCGCACATTTGGTTTGCGGACACGCACGTACTGGCCAATCTGAAAGTCACGACACTGGGCGCCACTCCGCTGGTCCGCATAAAGCTTGTATTGCGCTTGTTTCTCGTCAAGCCTCTGCCGCAAAAGCTTAAGCGCTTTTGTCGGATCCATTGAGAAGGACTGATCCGGCAGTCCTACGACGTTAAGTCTTGTGCGGGGCAACCGGCCATGAAGTAGGACAGCTGGTGCAATTCCTGTCGTGGCATGGGGCGTACAGCGGTAGACACCGAGGTAGTCCACCATCGCTGTACGTAGGTCGCGTCGCTCGCACAGAGCTAGCTGAATGTAGGACTTAAGCACTCGATTGAATCGTTCAACGAGTCCATTAGCTTGGGGATGGTACACCGAAGAGTAGCAATGGCGTATCCCCCGTTCGCGGAGGAAAGTTTGCATGGCCATCGATGAAAATTGAGGTCCGTGGTCAGAGACAATATCTTGAGGGTAACCCTCACGAGCGAAGAGGCCAAGCAGGAATTCTTGAACGGTTTGAGTTGTGATGGCGTCAGCGAAGACAACTTCTGGCCACTTACTGTAATAATCCATGAGAGTAATCGCGAAGCGGCAGCCACTGGGAGCTTGGTCGAAAGGCCCCACGATATCAATGGCAACCTTATCCCAAGGTTTCTCTGGGAAGGCGACAGGTTGCAGAGGAGCTGCCACCGGACGAGCCGATTTGTCACAGGACTGGCACACGACGCATGTCCGTACCATTTCTTCGACGTGCTCGTCCATTCGCGGCCACCAGTAGAGCTCTCGCAGTCGACGTTTCGTGCGGCTGATCCCGGGGTGTGACTCGTGCGCGATGTCCATGTGGCGTCGTCGAAAACTTTCGGGAACGACGAGCCTGTCACCTCGGTACAAGACGCCTTGCACGACGGACAGCTCCGAGCGCAGGAGATAGTATGGCCTAAGGTTCTCCGGTAGGGATTTCTTGTCCGGCCATGTCGCCGATGTAAACTGAATGGCTTGAGCAACTGCCGCGTCGCTGATGGTTGCCTCTTGAAGGCAGACGAAGTCGCCGTCACTGGCGTCGAACTCACTGGGCTCACTGCACGATGTGGTCGGTAAGGGAAGGCGAGACAGAGCATCCGCAACAGAGCTGTCATTGCCTTTGCGGTACTCTACAGTGTAGTTGTAGCACAACAGGCGAGCCGACCAACGTGAAATTCGCAACGGCCGATGGCCCGTTCCTTTCGTCGACAGCAAAATGACAAGTGCACTGTGGTCGGTGCGTAGAACAAAAGGCCGGCCCCACAAATACACGTGCCACCGTTCGCACGCCCAAACGCAAGCTAGGGCCTCACGTTCACCAACAGAGTACTTTCTTTCTTGTGGTGTCAAGGTACGGGAGGCAAACGCAACAGTTTGCAGGGAATGGCCGTTGTCTTGCTGAAGCACTGCCCCAAGGCCATATCCGGATGCGTCAGTCGTTACGACCACGGGAAGGGCAGGATCAAAAAAATGCAACACGTCACATGACGTCAACATGGACTTCAGTTGTTTGAAGCTTGAATCCGCAGCAGCAGTCCAAGTGAAGGCGGAGTCGCTGCCTCGAAGTAGGGCGCGCATAGGCTCAACGACGTCGGAGTAATGCGGGATAAACTTGGAGTAGAAACCCGCAAGTCCAAGGAGGGAGCGAAGCTCGCTGATGTTAGATGGAGTCGGAGCCTTCGTAATCGCCTCGATGGCAAAAGAAAACGGAAACAGTCCTTCACCGCTGACAACATGCCCCAAGAAAGTGAGCTTCGGAACATCGAAGACACATTTGTGGTTGAGCTTGAGTCCGGCTTGGGACAGGCGCTCGAGAACAGCACGAAGGTTGGTCAGGTGCTCCTGTCGGGAGGTGCCATGGACTATGATGTCGTCGATGTAGAAGAGGACACCTTTGCACCCTTTTAAAATTAAGTGCATCATCTTCTGAAAAGCCGAAGGCGCCGAAGCAAGGCCGAAACACACTCGTTTGAAGCGGAAGAGGCCATCATGGGTAATGAATGTGGTCAATTCCCGACTCTCAGGGCTAAGTGCTACTTGATGGTAAGCCAAGGCAAGGTCCAACTTCGAAAAACGCTGTGACCCGGCCAAGCTATGTAGAAGTTCTTCCGTTTGAGGCAAAGGAAAACTGTCGACCACAATAGCCTTGTTCGGCTCACGCAAATCGACGCACATTCGGATGGAGCCATCTTTTTTCCTAGCCACGACTATGGGTGAAATCCACTTGGAAGCGTCGACCCGTTCAATGATGTCTTGAGCTTCAAGCTTCTGAAGTTCCTCGGACACCTGCTGACGAATGGCAAACGGCAGCCGTCGGAGCTTGCAAGCAACAGGAGAAACGGAATCCTGCACTCTGACTTTGTGCACGTAGCCACGAGCAACTCCGAGTTCCTTGGAGAAGAGATGTTCGAAGTGTGGACGTAGCTCAGGAGGTAACAGAGGCGTATCAGGTGTCATGGAAAGACATTCCAACGATGCACCTTTGATCTTCATTTGTAGAGCGGCAAGGGAATCCAGGCCCAGCAGCGTTGTGCCTCCCGAGACAACGTACAACAGGATGCAGGCGGTACGGTTGTGGAACTTTGCTGTGGCAACAAATCACCCTTGGACTATGATCCGAGACTTAGAATAGTCCAATAGTTGAACTGCAGTTGATTTAAGTGGGAAAAATTTAGCGAAGAATCGGTGGTATAGATCTTCAGAAATAATTGACACAGATGAGCCGGTGTCAATCAGGAAGCGGATGAACTTGCCTTGAATCAGGACTGAGGCGAAAATTCCGTGTTTTTGACTTTCAACATTGAGAATAGATGCACTGCTGGAGCCATCCGGCATCGACGATGTGTCAGCAGTATCTGCCACTTGCTGAACTTGAACAGGACGGTCGGACGACTTGCAGAGAGAGTCGAAATGGCCCACCTTGCCGCACCGACAACACTTGCGGTTGCGGGCTCGGCATGCAGGGTTGTTCGCTAGGTGAGTTGTAGAACCGCAGCGGTAGCACATGCGCTCTGGTATTGCAGCAGCAGGTTGTGATGGTTGACTTTGGCACTTGCAGCAATGGGCCTGAGGTGGTGTTTGTCTCGATCCGCGCTCGCATCTCACACGATGTACTGGAGCGTCCTCCTCAGCCAATTCCCTGGCTTCCCGGGAAGCTTGCTCACACTGTCGAGCAAGGAGCATGGCGCGCGACAGAGTCGAGGAGGAGCCGTCCATGAGTAGGCGCTCACGCAGATGGCAACTCGAGGTCTTCTCCACCAGCTGGTCCCTCATCATATCGTCCGCCATGGTGCCAAACCCGCAGTCGCCGACAAGGCTGCGAAGGACAGCGACGTACTCATCGGTTGTCTCTCCTGGCGCCTGAACTCGACGGCGAAAGCGATGACGTGCGGCGATTACATTCACGGACGATTTGTAATGCGCCGACAGGATGGATATCGCCGCATCAAATTCGTCAAGACGGGGCGCCTCGTCACCGGAGTGCGAAGCCGCAGCTGTGGGCGCTGGAGTGGACGACGGCGGCGCCAATGTATAAAAAATGCGCTGACCTTCCAGTCCGAGGCAATTCAGCAGGATGGCCTTCCGCCTGTCCGCGCCCAGAGTAGAGGCACCAGAGGCCAGCATGTAATTCCGGAACGCCAGCTCCCATTGCTCACATGGAAGGGCAGGACGACCAGGAGTCGGCAGGAAGGGTGGTGGTGGCTGAAGCCCAGAAAAGCTCATGACGGATGGTGAGCAGGCCACGTGAAGGTCCCGAATCAAAACAGCATCCTCGTCGCCAAAATATGTTGTATCGTAGTAATGATAATTAGCAATGAAACAGTACACGTAGCATACGGTCGAGCCGATCTGTATTCCCCTACTTCGTCGTCTTCCCTTCCCCCCATGCGCGCGAGTGCGTGCTGCGCACTTGCCACACTTCATCTTTATCACACACATCTTCAGCGTTTTGCAGGGTTCGTTGCTTTTCACTGAAGGGCACACTGGAGAGAGCATAAAATTTAATGATATATGGTACACTTCAAAAGAAAAAAGCACTGTGTACACTCGAAAAGAAAAAATCACTGAGTATTTTAAACAAATCTGTGCTATTTTACTGAGGTGTCGTCACGTGATGCTGTGCACTAATAATGCCAGTTTCACCGCAAGATGGCACATCAATTTGTTTTATGTGATTTTCAATCCCAAGTTCAAATTATAGACAGTCATTTCTTCGATATTGCAGTGGTCAATCTTTATAATATGAGGCACGATCTTTTCATTTCTGGCTAGTCTCATGACACATTTTGGCCACTGGTTGGTCCTTTTAAGATCCGATTACTTTTGGTAATCTCTGAAGTGTGAACAGCCCAAGACATGGTAGTTGTGATACAAACTCGGAAATACTTGTATCTCCGAGCCACTGGTTATGAAGGATCGTTGTTAGTATGAAGTCGGCAGTGTGTGAGATGTTCTTGATATACGCGTCTTTATCAGCCAGTAAACATTGTTTTGAAGGGTTCTTGTCATCGGTGCAGGTATTTTGCAGCACACTACATAATATTGCCAGCAAACACATTAATGTGCGGAGGAACAGAGGGAGATGAGCCACTGATGTACTGCCTTTGCCAAATGTTATAAGAGGCCAAGCAGGTTACTCCTTAGCTGTCCAACGGGTCTTGTAGCAATCGCGGAAATTATAATATCCCGTGGGCAAGGGTGATGGTGCCTGCCTCCTTCGCGAGGTTTGGAGCACCACCGCAGCGGTGGCCGAATGGTTGAGCATGCGCCTCGCATGCAGGAGCTGCGGTGTTCGATCCCCAATGCCGCCGTGTACCCACCGATGAAACAATGGGTACACGCTTCCCCCTAGTCTGGTGCTCGGTTTATTTAGGGTTAAATTCTTGGGAGACGGGTCTTTGACCACACCTTGAGAAATCGAAAATACCTTGTGTCATGGCGCTCTTTGGCCATAGATGCGCTTGCGCCATAAAAATTTATAATCATCATCGTTTGGAGCACTGCAGGTTCATGCCTCTCAGCATATCCCAAAACAAACCCCTTGGGCTCTTTAAAACTTTTGACAAAAGCTGTGCAACGGAGCAAGATAGACAGGAGTGCCGACACCGCTCATAAGAGGTGCTCAGTTTTGCTACATCGGAGAGAGCTCGATGTGGCATCTGATAGATGGTGCACAGATTTGGCATTGGGGCTGGCCCAGCACTCCCCCTGTGCCACTGCTCTGGCGACGCCGGGGTGTGGACGCGTAGCGGTGTGGCGTGCATCGTGGTTGTCTGCTTCGCGGCGCAGCACTGGGGCCGCCACCTGCGTTGCCATGTCCGTCGCCTGCTTTTGCGTGCTTCATACAGCTCACCTGACATGTTGCGCTGGTTCCTATATATGCGCACTCCCCATGCAGACGAGTTTCGCGTCTGTTCTTTCAGTCTTTTCTCTTGCATTCCATAGACAGCCTTGTAAGTATTATTACTGCATCAGGAAAAGGGTAAATTATGTTAGGTTGAACGTCCGGCACCTGCAGATGAGCTAATGAGAAAGCGTAGTGAAGGGCTCTGGATTAATTTCGGCCACCTGTGGTTCTTTAATGTGTGCTGACGTCGCACAGCACACATATACTGAGCGTATTAAGGACATTTCCGTAACTCAGCTTGGTAGATGCATCATCGCTTGCAGAATGGCTCTTCTCTGCTGCATGAACAACTTTCCTTCGTCATATCCTGGTTTATAGCCGACAAAACAGCTCGTCGTCTACCCTGACACACGCAGCAGTAGCATTCAAATAACACAGCCTGGTCGTCTGGGTACTAGCAACCTCGTGGGTTCATTTGTCACCTGCGTGCCCCTGTGGGTTCATGTTCATGGGTACACGCAGATGACACGGCAAAACGATGCAGGCGGTATGCAGACAATCCAGCATCAAATAAGAGTAGCGGGCTGCTTCCTTCAGTGAACATGTATTTTTCGGGGCTGTCTGCAAGGCACGTAATATCAGTAACAAATGAACAGCGAACAATAAGACAACCAAAATAAAAACAAAACAAAAAATTATTAGGTCATGGATGAATAAAACCCAGGTTTATTAACACATCTGAAAGACAGTCATCGCACCTTCAAAGTGAAATTACCTGTGCTTGTGCTGAGTTTTTCACCACTAAGATTGACTCGTTTTGTAGTTAGACCTGTTTTGCCCACGTTTTATTTGTTGGTGATGGTGCATTGGCCGATTCATCAAAGGAAAAGCGTTATCTTACAAAGCAAAGAGGCTATTGTACGCTCAACTGTAAAAACGATTCTTTTTATGCTTTTTCTGGCTGGCAGATGACGCTCAAAGGCGGCATCTCGTCATCTTTTTGCTCGATGGTCGCCACAGCATTTCGTTCGTGGAAGTGTCAACAGGTGGCGCATAAATGAGGCTTTTTCTGCCACGGAGGACAGGGTAAGGAGAAAGCATGCACACAGCTGCTTCGGTGAGCAAAGGGGAGCGGAGAGAGAGAGTACAGCGCAACGCTGAGCACCTACATGTGCTGGGCATTGGTGTAGCAAAATCGCGCCTGCCGAATGCATTGCGTTATGTCAAGAGTCTACGTTCCTGTGTATATTTCTCCGTGGGCTGTACATTGCAAGAAGTAGACTTGCCACAATGGCTCAGTGGCGTCTGCATTCAGCTGCTGGTCCCAAGAACGCAGGTTCAATTGTGAAAGTGGCGGCCATATTTTGTTGGAGGTAAAACACAAAACTGGCCATGTGCTGTGTAATGTAAGCGCAAGTTAGCAGATCCCAAGGTGGTCTACATTAATCCGGAGCTGATGATGATAGTGGATTTTTATGGCGCAAGGGCATCTGTGGCCAAGGAGCGCCAAGGCACAAGGTATTTTAATTTGCTCAAGGTGGGGTTAAAGACCCATTTCCCAAGCATTTCATGCTGAATAAGCCGAGCACCCACAGTGGAACTATCCACCGTGGCGTTCCTCAAAGTCCATGCATTGCTTCAGGATGTTAGACCCCACAATTTGCAATTTCAATAAAGTAGTATGCCAAGTTCAGTCGGTAGAGGTACTGTGAAGCGTAGAGAGTACTTTTGTCAGTATTCACATTAGGGGATAAATTGGAAAGAATTTCAAGCAAGAACGTTAGCCTCAAGGTCAATAGTTAATGCAACTTGTGCGGTAGTGACCAGTGTTGTATACTTCGTGAAAAATGTGAAAAATGCAGCTGTCCGATGAGGAATGATCATTATCAGGAATGGCATTAAGTTTGGGGCTAAATGATACTAGTAGTGT
This sequence comes from Amblyomma americanum, assembly GCA_030143305.2. Classification (NCBI taxonomy): domain Eukaryota; kingdom Metazoa; phylum Arthropoda; class Arachnida; order Ixodida; family Ixodidae; genus Amblyomma; species Amblyomma americanum. The sequence continues at coordinate 85,804 of JARKHS020001707.1, forward strand.
CACGTGCGTGCCTCAGGCGTGGCTATGACCATGAAAGAAAAGTTTTATTCCAGAGAGCCATATTTTATGTGCTCTGAAATTATTGCAGAATACTATTTTTTATCCGGCCACAAGACTATTTCATCCATATGCAGAAAACAACACGGTAGGAGATCTCAGTTTACAAAGCATAAATATCGTTAAATAAGCCGAACTGACATTTATGACCCCGTGCCACACAGGTTTATCGCTTTCATCATTGTTGATCAAATTTTTTCATTGCATGGTGAAACAGTGCTGGGACTGAACAGTTAGAAGCACTGGGTTATAGCGTTCTTATGCAAATGCAGTACTTATACAAAACCTGACTGTTTATGAAATTGTAAGCTAATTTAGAGTGCCATGTCTATTACATTCAAGGCACAGCTCATCATATGCAGAAATGAGATGAAGAGACCAGCTCAGCTGCCCACATTAAGTCACCGTATTGTTTTTACATGAAAGTAAAAATGATACATTTGCTACCTTGGTGCCTCCATCCAGCAGGACTGAGTATTCTCCTTCAGTTTTCCTTAAAGATGGCCCAGGTGGGGTGTTGTAATTTGATGTGGTGATACCTTTTTGTTGACTTTGGACTTATTAATGGTTTGAAAAATCTTTTCCTGTCCACAGCATTCAGTCTGGAAGGATGGCGAGGAAGCCCGAGAGACGACCCATTTTATCACTTCTGGTGGGCCAAAACGGTCAACCGCAGGAGCGACAAAGAATATCCGCGTTTGCCATCGCTCTGGCTTCTATGAGAAAAAGGGGCTGGGTAAACGACAGGCAAAGTCGCAGGGCAGTGCGAAGTGCAACAATCACTGTTTCACTACTATGACAGTGACCACAGCTAACAATGAGGTAACCATGGTGTATCAGGCAGAACATTACGGTCACCGAAAAGAGCTGAAACATCAGCGCTTGTCAGCAGGCGATAAGGATTGAATAAAAAATAAACTACTATTGGGCGTGCCATCTAAAGTTGTTGCAGATGCACGTTCATCATCTGGTAAACTGGACCGAAAGCACCTGCTTATTTCAAAGGAGGTTCAAATCTCCGTGTGAAGTACAGAATCGGCTTCAAAGAACAGAAAAACAAAAATGATCTCGTCAGTCTTGGAATGTGGATTGACCAGTTCAAAAGGCGCTCAGAGCCAGTTGTCCTGTATGCAGATGAAGTTCGTCTGATACAACAACATGTGGCTAATTTTGAGATGGCATTAATGAACACTGCCCAGCAAGAGCTGTTACTACAGTGCGGTCTGCAAGCGGTGTGCATTGACTCAACATATGGCACTAATGGGTACGACCTCCAGCTGACGACACTAATGGTGATTGGAGGCAATGGTTCAGGCATTCCATGTGCGTACCTCCTCTCCAAAAGCACATCAGAGCAAACAATGATCAGCTTTTTTTGAAGCCATCAAGGAGAGGATTTGTGTGGCACTAAATCCCAAATATTTCATGTCGAATGGTGCACAAGAGTATGCCAATGCTTAGACTAGTCATGGGAGCTCCTGGCAAACGTGTGCTCTGCATCTTCCATGTGTGGCGAAGCTGGATGGGAGGCATCAACAAGGTCATTGGCTATGAAAACAAAAAATCAGTGAAAAACACTGCATGCATTAATGCATTGCCCTGATAAGACAGAGTTCCAGACACTGTTGTCAATATTTCTTGCATCAAAATCTGAGTCTGGACTGAAGACCTTTGTTGAGTACTTTGAAAGAACGTACTCTAACCACCCAGAGCAGTGGGCCCTGTGCAACAGAAAGTGCACTGGCCTGACGACGAACAACCATATCGAGTCAATGCACAATGACCTCAAGCGTAATTACTTTCAAGGGAAGCACAACCAGAGGCTGGACAAGCTGTTGCTTGTATTAATTGAACTCACACGTGACCGATTCATCAAACTGCTAATCTCCCAGGTTAAGGGTCAATCTGACCACCACACAGCTGGTCAATTCAGGAAACATTGTGCTGGTGTAAAAATTAACTCTGGAGGTGTTTCAAAACTGTCAGAAGGGGAGTAGACTGTGGCGTCTCAATCCCAGGTGTGTGTAAACTACAAAGTTTTCTTGACCAGTCAATGTAAGCAGTGCACATAAGCCTGTCGAGACTGCAGCGCCTGTGTCCATAGATTCTGGTGTGAATGCATGGATTTTTTTGTACAATCCAGAATGTCCAAGCACACCCATGCTGCAGCACATTGGGAGTTGTTGCAGAAAGGCGACTGTCACGATCAGGCCAATGAAGATTCAGAGGTTCGTCTGTCAACTGCCGAGGACCATTCTCCTCTGTTGCACAATCCTCAAGCTCTGCTAAACAACATCCAAAGCAGCATCAGCCTTGAGGCACTGAATTCTGATCGGGCTGCACATATGCGTGCTGAACTAGCTTTTGGTGACCAAATTTTTGCCAACAGAATTACTGATGAGGCAACAGAACAATCGGCTCGCAAACTTATTGCGGAGCTTATTCGACTTGGACAAGGAGTGCCTGTCAAGGATGCGTCAGTTTCTTCTGTCACTCCAGTCGAGGATGTGTCAGTTTCCTTTGTCACTCTTCCCAATAAAAATCTAGAAGAGCAGCCGAGATATTGGCACAAAAGCAAGCGTACCTCTAGCTGTGCTTGTCTCCCCAAAAAAGGCCCCACACCTTTGCAACAGCATTATGTTAAGCAGCAGCTGATAGAGTGGAGAAGTGCCAGTGATCCATACTGGAAGTTGTCATGACTATGTCGAGTAGCCTACTTACAGCGCAGCCCACTTATTGAGCTATTTTCAAGTTGCAAACTGCAAAGATTTATATAATAACTGGATGTTAAAGAGCCCCCAAGCTTCTGGTGCAATGTTTGTTGTGCACTGCATGAAAGCACTACAGATTGCTTTTGTATGTAGTGATAAGGGTACAACCCATTGCTGTTCGAACATTTCAGGTATGAAAAAACATCGAAGTGCAGTGTGGTCCTCACATCATTTGGCATTATGTGCTAATTTTATTTCTTTCCTTTATTGATTTTATGGCCGTGTAAAAATACTGCAGAAATTTGATCCCTGAATACAATTACTTGAGTTGTGCAGAAATGTTCAGCTTAACAATATGAACTTTATACGTGGACTTTTATTGAATGGTTTTTGCAATAAGTGGTCTGTACTGTATGCATTTGCACCCATTCATTAATTGGTAAAGTCATAGCTGCTGTTGTACTCTTGCGGTGGCATTGTTTGCTGTGATGAAATGGTATCCTCCATATGGGACACATGATAGTATGCAAGTTTTTGCAATGGGTGGTAATTCTATAAATATTTTTCCACATATTGTCATGGAAGATAATGCTTCCATGAAATGTCAGAGCTGCTTCATTGTCTTGTAAATGTTGCTCCCTTGTATCATAAGACATGCTGCAAGGTAAAAGGTGTAATAGCCTGTTTTCTAAGTCATGACTGTCACCATCTTAATTAATTTTGCCAAAAGGTGGCTCATGTTTACGGGATGGCACGTGCTTACAGGCAAGAGGTGTGTCCTTTGTCATGAACCACTTGAAGTTTAATAAGGCGTCCAGCCTGTTTTGCAAGGACTGCCAGTTTTAATTAATTTCGCCAACAGTTGGCTCATATTCACGGGATTGCACATGTTTACAGGCAATAGGTGTGTCCTTTGTCTTGAACCACCTGAAGTTTAATAAGGCTTCCAGCCTGTTTTGCAGGGACTGTCAGTTTGAATTAATTTCGCCAACAGTTGGCCCATGTTCACGGGATGGCACGTGCTTGCAGGCAAGAGGTCTGTCCTTTGTCATGAATCACCGGAAGTTAAAGGTTTTTCTACAATAGAAAAGGCATCTGGGCTAGTTGGTACGTTAACATTAACGTTGACAATGAATGTTAGTTGGGAGTCAGCGCTCGTCCTGTTTTCTCTTTGTCCACGCCTTTAGCGGTGTTTATTCATTAAGGTTTTCTATTTGGTATTTTCTCTTCTGTCAGGTGTTGCAGTGTAATAGCTGTGAAGATTATCTTTAATCCAAAATACCTGTTGTGGCAAACATTGCCTGCAGACCTTAAGTGTATCGAGGTGCCTAGTTTCCCAATTCAGAGTAGTCATGAGGACTGTCAACTGACACATGAGTGAGCGATGAGCTAGAGTAAGTGTGCTAAGCTCCTGTCGTGCATCGGTGCTTTAAATGAAACATTTTTATCATTAGTGAGGAGCTGCCACTCATTGGCTTTAAAGTGCTGCAATAGCAAAATGTATACAAACATGGTTACTCTAACGTTTCATATCATTCAAGCAGGTCCGATTTTCAGTTCTGTTATCAAAAGCCATGATGCAGGCATAAAATAATTCTAGTAGGCAAAAAGCTGTGCACTGCAAATTGCAGCACTTCGATATCAAACTTGTTTTCAGCTCGCAGTCCAAGGAAACAGCATGATTGTTGCATACTACACTGCATATAAAGGAAATGTCATCCTTTCAGTTTGTGCATGTACTTGTTGCATTCTTGTTCCTTTCTTTGGGTGTTTGTGTGCGTGTGCACATATTTTTGTTGCAGTGCCTCCTGCACTTCCGTTGCAGTCGAATATGACTGAGTGTTCTAATATGCCAATTGCTCGTTCTATGTATGTACAATACACACTTGACTAAGGGCCCTGCACTTTAGTATATGCCACTATGCCCAACTTGGGAGTCACTAATTAAGGGAGGGGGCAGAGGAATTTGTGCAAAACAACTACTTCATGTGCGTAAAGTTTCTTGTGTGGCACGCTACCCGGGAGCTACCAGGTGATGACAGCTATCTGCTGCTATCGTTATTATCTTCCAGCGTGCACTGCTGTGCAGCTGTGTGCCATTTAAAGCTCAACTCGGGCTCCTGTGCTCAGAGTGGATGGAAACGGCGAGCCATGAAATGATGCCGACTGGACAAGTAAGACCGACATAACTGTTACCTGTCTGTCTGTGAATTTTCATTTTTTGGTGTGCGGTGTCTCCAGACATTGTTTTACAATTACAGGAATTTCAGATGCAATGAATAGAACAGAGGTGACTTCATTTACAAGTGTAGCAAGGATTCGGGCCTCAGCATCAGAGACAGCAGTAGCGACAAAGCATAAAAGCGGACATAGCATCGGGCCATGTGGTACAGCAGACTAGTTCTCCCGAAATATGATTGGAAAATTGAACTACAAGTGCCGCTTTCCTGTAAGGGCGACACCCTGCCAAAATCGCGAAATGAAAGTGCGCACCTTAGTGAAGTGTATGCGGCATTTCTTTTAATTGCTTTTGAGGTTTTATTTTTATTGTGAGAGTATTGGAAGCCGCGTTGGGGAAAAAATGTCAGTCATAAAATTCGCCAGTTGGTTGGAGGGAAGCGAGGTAACTTGTGGTGAATGCACCATAAGCTTCTAATGCTATTGCATTGCTAACACACAGGGTAAATGGGTTTTCCTGTGGATTTTTTGGATGAGTCTGTGGTTTGCCTTTCTTAATGCAGTTGCTGCGGTTGGCTGAAGCAAACCACATCTTGAAATAATGGCATGCCAATACCTTAAATGAGGCACATGCATTCCGATTCATGTATCCTTGGCAGAGTTTGTTTCTGTGTGTATTCTCACGTGGTTTATATCTGTTCACAGGTTTCGGCGTGGTCTCTATCACGCCTCTTCTGGTCCACCTACATTTTGCCTGCCCGCAGTGTTACCACAATGCTTGAATATTGCACTGCTGTTCATGAGGAAACCTGCAAGCTGCCTGCATTGCACCACTCGGATGCTTTGCTATTGTTTATGCTAGTGTCCAATCCTGAAGTACGGCCAGTAGTTAAAGTGTCTGCAGCAGCACATATTTGCTTTTTAAAACTGTGCATGTACCTGATCTGCCTTTCGATAGCATGTGCACTCCTTTGGGAGCAGCGTTTACTTTTTTCCCCCATCCAACGTGCTCCTTCCTTTGATGTCAGTGTGAACTTTTACAATGAAGATGTAGATCTGAACTTCTGCATGCTTGTGATACTTTTTCTCCTGTTCCTATCTCTAGATTATGAATGCTCTGAGCCGACAGAACCGGTCAGTGATGCTAACAGAATAAGAATACACTTGAAGGGCCTGCCTTAGTGGCTCTGGCTGCCGATTCCAAAGTCGTGGAATCAAATCCTGGCTGTAGTTACATGGAGGTGTCAAAACTCCCGTGTGCTGCGAGATGTCGATGCACGTTTAGGAACACACAGATGTGGTGTAAATTAATCCGGAGCCCTCCAATAGGACATTTCTTACTGCCACTGTTTACCTTTCAGGCATGAAACCCTGCGTGCCATACCACAGCAGTATGGTTGAAGGGCCCAGTTATGTCAAAACGTTCGAGATATTTCTTTGAAAATATTTAAAATTGGTTACCAGCGCTAAGAGTGCAGCTCTGCACAATGCCTGTGATTACTAGTGTGCCATATATCTTGTTGCCACGGCACTGGGCTGAGGCTTTTAGTATAAAAACATTTCAGTGCATGCACATCCAGCTGATAGTTTAGGACTATGGTTCTTGAATGTGATGCCAAAGTGCACTAAAGAGGATTTCTTGCGGCATCTCAATGTACGTGCTGCGCACATTCTTAGAAATGTCCCGGCTCCCACATTTTTTTAGTCATCGCGGAGAGGAGGATCCAACCAACAAGGTTGCTATGGTGAAAAACGTGTGGAGTGCCTTTCAGCCATTTGTGTAGCAGCTCTGCTCCGCTGATGGCAGAGTAATATGCAGAGTGATCTTGGGAAATGTGCAGGCTGCTGTTCGGGCTATGTACAGCTGTCGCAGTCAGTCGGGCACATCACCCCTGCAGCAGCAGACGAGAAAACATTGTTTCTTCAGACTTATTTCGGTGATGTATTCTCTGAACAACAAATATGTACCAGTTTTATCAGGTTGTTACTTACACTAGGTCCAAATAACAGTAGTAAAAATTACTTTTGGTATCTTAACGGAATATAGTATTTTCATTCGGCATCGCAGATTGATGGGTCGAGTATCTCAAAAGCAAATAGTCCATGCGTATTTTATTTCCGCAGGTCTAATTTGTGGCTGTTGTTTGCAATTTAAAGTTTTCGTTCACAGAAACACCCCCTCTCCCCAGAAAAAAAACCGACCAAGTCTTTCAGAATGCTATTTAAAGCACCTTCAGTGCCTGTGTTGGTTTTTGAAAATCGATGCAGGGCTTGCTCATCTGCCTGAAGCTGCTTGAGACTTCACTGTAGCTCATTTGAGCACCTGCACATGCTATTGAATAAAGACTTTTCATATATTACATATGCTTCAATGAACCAGCTCCAACATGAGATTCCCGTACATGCACAGCATGTACAGGACACAGACTGTTTCCAAAGAAAGAGCCATGTAGAGCACGCACTTGAGAATCCGATGTTGGTCTCTCGTATAGGTCGTTCTTGACACCTCATGACATTTAAAGAAAAGAAATTCTTTGTCACAAACTTTATTTACATGACGCATAGTAGACATATTCCTCGGATAATGGTATGCTGGCCGTTTGCTTTCACAAAGAACAAAAAGGAAGTGAAAGCTAGCATATGCACTTTCGATGGAGCTGCAATGCAAAAGTGCCTGTGTGTTGTGGAAGTGCATCAGATATCTACAGGGTGTTAAATCTAACCACGCGTTCCACAATGTAGGTTCTTCTAGCTCGTGCGCAATTTTGGGATAAGGCTTGCAGTGAAATTTGGTCAGGCAAAGTACATGTGGCCAAAGCCCAGCCTTCCCACAGCCTGTGCTGCATTTAGGGCACACCGTAGGGTGTACTGAAAAGTGCCTCTTTGCAGCAGACTTATGTTGGCTTCCGATAAATTTGTATTGCACACAGCTGGAAAACCATCAAGGTAAGCTTGCCGTTGCATGCAGAGAAGCCACAAACCCCGGAATGCATGCATATTACCAAAACTAATGTTTAGCCTGCTCACAAAGCTGCATCTGAAAAAGAACTGTCGTGCCTCTTAGCACAACCTTGAGGCTCAGCTTGCCCACAAAACTCTGCACAAAGATGCAATTCTTGTCATGCCCAAAATCCAGATAGCTCGCACAACCTTCACAACCAAGCTGTTCTGCTGAAAGCCAAGATTCAGATTTCTTGGCTTGCTTCGTGGTGAAGAATTTGTAATAATGCTTGCAGCCTGTTCAATCAGCTGGGTGCCTAATCACTGCAGGAAACGACCTCCTTTTAACATTGACACTCAATAGCATCTCTGCAAAGCATTTACAATGCTCAATTCAGCCAGCAGGCCAGTGTGAAGTGTGCAGCAGGTAACCCACGTGTTTTACCCTGGGATTACACCTTGGCACACATAAAGGGACACTGAGGACAAAGCGAATTGGCCAGTTGCTGCATTCTAATAACGGAGGCTACATTTGCAAAAAGCAGACCTTTTTTAAGCTAGAATATGCCGAAAAATGGAACACAGATGCCCCTATTCATTTTCGCAAGCAAAGTGCGATGATGCTAATGCGTTTTTATATACGATTCTGAGTTTAACAGTACCGTCATCCACGTCCACGCAGCCAAACAATTTCATCAGTTTCAATTCAGCAGCAGAAAAAGTGTTTCATTTTAAACTCTGAATTCCTATGTAGTACACCTTATCCTGCCAAACAAACATCAACGCAGCCACAAAGAGCCATAGAGCCACCTTTTGTTAAACACGTAAATTGGGTGGTGATGTCCTTGGTGTCCGTTTGAGGAGCTGGCGGCTATTTGAATACTCTTCGTTTTCAGCAGCACGGCACATTTTTGAAATAGTCCCTGCTCATGACCATTACACCTTCTTAAAGCCAGGTCTACATTTAGTGCAACTGGCATACTGCCCAACATCCTGGCGTTTCAATTACTTTATTTTGCCCCATGAAAACAACGCATTAGCTTGCGTCCAGTTGGTGTGATGTCAAATACAACCATGTTTTTCATGCAGCTTCGTATAGACGTATCGCAAGCCAAATGCAGTGACTTGCACACACAGCAATAGGGAAATGCTATAACACGCTAAAACAGCTATGCTTCTTTACGTACGAAGCCTACGCGTAGCTACCACAGCCTGACAGCCACCTATGGCACTGGGACCGTGGAACGTGACGAGCATTGGCCACCGTTGCACTCGCTTTACAATGATTTAATGAGAAAGCAAACAGCTATAAGCATTTCCGGACTCCAAGCTATGCAGTGAAAGAAAAGCGGCTGTCGAATTCCGATTCAGCGTCGGAAAACTCACCATGCAAACAAGTCCGCCGGTTAATTTCGGCAGAAGCTGGTAAGCTGCAATGTTATCCTTCATCTGCTACTCGTGCTAAGGTGCTCGTGCTCTAAATGTAGTGATAAGGTAATCTAAACTAGTTTTCACTGAAAACAAAAGTGACTGCTACTGCTGCTGCTGCAAAAAAGAAAAGCAACAGCGAGGCGCGATCGCTGCTTGGCACCAAAACGTTGCGTTTGGGTCTCAAACGTATTTATCTTCTTGGCCACGAAAAGAAAAGCGTTTACTGACTGCATGGCATCTTGTGTTGCAGTAACAACGGTCGATACTTGTTCCAGGTGAAACGCTAGTACGAAGAAATTAAGAAAAGAATTCGGACAGCCACTTACGCTTAACACAGTGAGACGTCCATCTTGGTAACGTTGCTTATGAAAGCATTTTGTTATACAGTCAACAGATGGCGCCACAGTGCAAACGTTTCATTATGAAAGCATTTCGTTTAAAAGCCAACAAGTGGCGCCAGAGTACAATAGCTGATGATGATGCTTACTGAACTATTATTATATGCCAACTTTTTGAGTTCATAACAAAGCGCGGGAACGTTTAAAAACGTAAACTAGCTGTCCCCATGTGTGCGCGCGGGGAAGAAGACGAAGACACCGAGCTGTGTGGACGTATTCTACATGGGCTCTCGCTTCACAGCCCACTTTTGGCGGAAATACTGCATTCTCTGAGCTGCCGTTTTTAGGAAATCTTCGGAGCATTGCCCCGTACCCGCGAACAGCAGTTCTGGCAAGTCAACGCCCTTTTCTGTGTGCCTCACGGACTTCTATACTCGCTGCTATGCCCTCAGGGCTATGGGCCCTGCGCTCGCTTGTTCGAGCCAGCCGGCCGCTCACACGACCTCAACTATGAACTACACCGTCGTGGGGGATGACATTTCGCCCGCGGAGCTGGCGTCCGGAGAATGGGAAACCGTTCTTCGCCTACAAGACCGCGACCGGCGCCTGCAGCAAGACGCCGCCAACGATGACTCCGGCGTTCCTGCCAAGAAGAAACGGAAGCCGCCCGCTATCAAAAGGCGAGTGCCGCTACCGCAACTCCCAAAGAACGACTACAAAATAGTCTGCCGTCCGCGAGGCTGGAACTTAAACGACTTTGCGCCACGCCAACTCGAACTCGCCATGTGCGCGGCAGCCAAGTTTCCTCTTCAGGCCGCACTAACTGAAGACACCATGCGTGTTAATTCTAATAACAACACGCTCACTCTAAGCACCCCGGCACGCCAGCGAGCTGCAATGTACTCCGAAGTCAAAGTGTTCCAGCTTGGAGATCACACCTATGAAGTGGCGACGTACGTAGCAGCGCCAGACGACTCAGTCAGAGGTGTCATTTATCAAGCCTACGACGGAAGCCTGCCGGAGGAAGTCCGACAAGGCTTCATTAATCACAACCCGGGTGTCGTGATCCTCGACGCTCGTCAGCTGGGTCGTTCAAAAACGATCCAGATAACATTCCAAGAGAACAAAGTTCCGAGCCAGATCTACTATTGGGGATCCGTATTCCATGTGCACCCTTACCGGGAACAAGTCGAAACCTGCTACAACTTCAGGAGAGTCGGACATAGAGCCGACGTCTGCTACAGACCGAAAGCCAACCTGTGCCACCGATGTGGCGAGAACGATCCTGCACCTCCTGATGGGGAGCCACTCACATGTAAACCCGACTGCATCGTGTGCCATGGGGCGCACCACACCAGGAGCCGGAATTGCAAGCACCGCCTCGTGGTCCAGAGACAACAACCACATAGGCTTAACGAGGGTGCGGCTCAGCATCACGTGGAAGGTGCGGCCCAACACCACGTGGAGCATCACCCGAGATCCAGGCACCGATCTTCTAGCCGGGCGAGGAACCAAACATGGAACCAGGGCAGAGATAGATCCAGTTCCTTCCCGCCGCTGAGTGGGGCGGCTGATGGAGCGAAGAGCACAAGTTCAGACCGAGGCAGAAGCAGCAGCCGAACCAACAAAAAGGTGAGCTGGCCAAATCCGGCCTCCCAACAGATGAGCGCTCGGGAGAAGGAACTTATAGAACAATTCCACAAAGAGCTTAAGGCGCGTGACGAGGAAAACGCCAGACTAAAGAAAGAAATGGCGGAGCTTCGTCGACTTGTCATGGCCTCGAGAGAGCAAAGAGCACAGTCACAGCAAACACCTGCGCAAGCCCCTCTTAAAGCACCCATTCCCGCTTGCGAGGCTCTGGAAACAGACAAATGAACCGCAGTTAAAAGACCCCCTCCCCCCGCGGAGAATACCCAACACAAACGAGCTGCCGAAGCCTCTGCAGGCGATGTACCGCAGCCGGCTACGCCCGCTCCATTAAGAGCTGACCCTAATGCAATAACTACAAGAGTGGATAGCATTCAGAACAAGGTAGACAGCCTAGAGGTTAGAGTAGGAAACTTAGAGGCTAAGGTAGATGCCTTAGCAGTGGAATTCAGACCGTTCCAAACTCAAGTAATGTCTATGTTCCAACAAGTGATGGAGAAGCTGACCGCATTGTAGAACAGCTTAACATCATTACAGCAAAGAGTGGATCACCAATATGGCCCCGTCGCAACAAATTGAGGTATGGCAGTGGAGTTGCAGAGGCGTCCGGCGCAAACGGGGGAATCTGCAGTTTCACATTCAAGCACAACAACGTCCACCAGACATTATTGCTCTACAAGAAGCTACTGGGGCGGTCAAATTACCGGGCTATAAGGCGTTTCTTCCGCCAGGATATGATGCCGGCTCAATTACGGGCGTGTCCACCGCCGTATTATTGCAACGCAGTATTACTGCTCTACAGCACTCCATAGAAAGTTCAAAGGAAGACTACGTCCGCCTTGAGATTTTACCCAAGAAACGAGGAGATACAAATTTGTTTCTGCTTAATGTATATAGCCCACCCAAAGATAAGGGTACCGGTATACCGGAATTACTTATCAAGACTCTGAAACTAGCGACTAAAGCCCAGCTATTAATAGTAGGGGACTTTAACGCACCACACCCGGAATGGGGATACACTAGAGCCGGTCCCAAAGGCAACAGGGTATGGCAAGTGGTCCAAAATCTAGGCCTAACTGTCCTGAACAACCCCCAAGAAATCACGAGATTAGGCAACAGTATATTTAAAGACACGTCGCCAGACCTAACCCTGGCAAAGAACATACAAAACCGAACATGGACTAACACAGGACACACGCTAGGCAGTGACCATTACATTATATCTACCACCTTTGAGATAGCAAAGCATAAATCAGTCTTCAACAAAGTAAAAATTACGGACTGGGACAAGTTCAGGGCAATAAGAGAACAAAGACAAAAAGATGAAATCTCAGACCTAGTAATTGAACATCTCGGGGACTGGGTGGAATCACTAAAAATGGACATTAAGGCTACCACAGCCGAAATCGGCATGGAAGAAGGACAAGACACTGACTCTAGGTTATTGCATATGTGGAAAGCACATTTAAGCTTGCAAAACCGCTGGAAGAGGAACAAACACAAAAAAAATCTTAAAAAGAGAATTGCACAGTTGCAGAGACTAATTGAAAAATATACTCTAGAGCTTCAACACAAACAATGGGAGCAAATTTGCGACCGCATGAATGGCAAGCTCGAGTGCAGGAAAACTTGGCATCTGCTAAGGCACCTTCTTGACCCCACAGAGGCTAAATCAACTAAACGAGGTCAACTTATGCGATTAGTGCATCAGTATCAAGGCACCACAGAGGAGTTCTTAAAGGAACTACGAGATCGATACTTAAACACAACCCCAGATGGACCGCTGACAAACTATCAGGGAACACCAAACGAGGACTTGGACGCTGAGATTACGGAGTCGGAAGTGTGGCTTGCCATGGGGCAACTACGCACCACGTCTGCAGCCGGGCCTGACGGTGTTACTAACAAAGCACTTAGAAACTTGGACGCAGGGTCAGTGACAGCACTCACTGCTCTCATGAACAAATACTGGACAGACGGAAACATTCCACAAGAATGGAAACATGCAAAGGTTACATTCATTCCAAAGCCAGGCAAGAAATTGTGTATAGAGAATCTACGCCCAATCTCTTTAACATCCTGCTTAGGAAAGTTAATGGAACATATAATTTTCAATCGGCTACAAGAATATGCTGAGGACAATAACTTACTCCCTAACTCCATGCTAGGCTTCAGGGCTAATCTTTCTACCCAAGATGTTATGCTGCAACTCAAGCCAGACATAATAGACATGGAACACAGCAGAGGAATTAAAGCCATATTAGGCTTGGATTTGAACAAGGCGTTTGATAATGTCACGCACGATGCTATCTTAAGGAATCTCTCGGACATCAACCCAGGGGAAAGAACTTTCCAGTACATCAAGTCATTTCTCAGTAACAGAACGGCAGAGATAGCAGTGGGAGAGATTACATCAGACTCTATCTCACTTGGAGGTAAAGGAACGCCACAGGGCTCAGTCCTGTCACCCTTTCTTTTTAATCTCTTGCTAATTAAAATTCCTTCTAAATTAGCAGCCATCCCAGGGCTGCAACACACATTCTACGCAGATGATATCACTTTATGGACCACAACTGGCAGCGATGGTCAGATACAGGATACCCTGCAACAAGCTGTAGACATAATACAAGACCTGGCGGGTAAAGCAGGGCTAACCTGCTCGCCCTCCAAGTCCGAATTATTTCTAATCAGATACAAACCCAGGGGCCCTCGAGCAAAAAATTACAAACCTCCGCCTCCACTGAAAATCTGGGTGGAAGGGCTCCCTGTAAAGGAAGTTCAAACTATAAGAATCCTAGGACTCTTCCTTCCGTCGAACCGGAAGAACAAGGAAACACTAGAAAACCTCCAGACAACCGTCAATATGACGGTAAGACTAATTAGACGAATTGCAAGCAAAAGGAAGGGAGTGAGGGAGACAGAACTTTGCAAAATAGTACAAGTGTTTGTAATAAGCAGGCTTGCCAACGCACTCCCATACTTAAAATTAGACAGTAGTGAAAAACCCAAAGTAGAGTCTATGATTAGAACAGCATACATGGTAGCATTAGGGCTACCGAACTGTACCTCCACCGAAAGGTTTCGGGGCTTGGGAGTACACAACACCTTAGACGAGCTCACACAGGCACACTTAACAATGCAGAGAGGCCGGCTTTCCCGCACCAAAGCAGGAAGAACCATACTTGATTGTTTAGGGCTAGGCATACAGTTGCCACCCAAAGATACCAAAACACAGATACCTAAACGCATCGCCAAGGTAATAAGAGTTAAGCCACTAGCTAAGAATATGCATCCTGCTCACCACGAGGGGAGGAGAAGGGCTAGGGCAAAAGCTCTACACAACATATACAACCAAGGCGAACATGCAGTATATGTAGATGCCGCAGAATATCCCCAGAAACAAGCGTTCGCACTAACGGCGGTGGATACGCAAGGTAGACTGATAGTCTCCGGCACTACCATAACGAAATCCTTGGAAACGGCAGAAGAGGCGACAATCGCCCTTGCTATCATTAACACAGAAGCTACTACCATACTCAGCGACTCTAAATTTGCCATACGCAATTATGCGAGGGGCAGAATTTCTCAGGCAGCAATGAGCATATTGAGTCAAACCAAACACTTAGACAGAATTTTTGAATTGATATGGGTCCCGGCTCACTCGGGGAACCCTGGTAACGAAGCGGCACACATAACAGCTCGAGGATTCGTCAGCCGAGCAGGGGACGCTGTCGTTGCTGAGAGTTTTTCGAAGGACGGCCTATCATCTTTACACGATATTACTAATCATTTTAAACTTGAAAGGAGGATATTCCCTCCTCCAGACAAAGCCTTTAATAAGGAGCAGGAGACCACTTGGAGGCGACTCCAGACGCGATCCTTCATGACGCCTTACCTGTTGTCAAAATTCTACCCCGGTGAATACGACCCTGCATGTACATTATGTTGTGATTTAGCCACTTATGATCACCTATTGTGGAATTGTAAAGAGGAGCCGCCCCAGAAATCTCTAATACAGGTTCCTACTCTCGAGCAGTGGGAGGCCGTGTTGGTCAGCTCAGACTTGGGAGTTCAAACCCGGGTCATTGAATGGGCTACCCAGGTCGCTGTCAGCCGTGGACTGCTAGCCACCTAGCACGGATCATCTGCATTCTGCCTTTTCTGACGAATTAAATGTTTTCCAATCCAAATGTGTGCGCGCTGCCCTTGAATAGGTATACAGGGTGGTAACAAGTGCATTCGATGTCGTACGTAGGATAAAAATACATGCCAACATACATTTTCAGCATCGTGCATCATTTTTGGCTTCCCTTAATATTAAGCTAGTATCTGGACTACACCAGGTCCTGTCTTGTCCACATGACCGTCCATACTAGCTCAGAAAACCAGGCTTTTAAGAAAGTTTTACTGAATGATGCTGCCATATATTGTAAAATTATGATCCCACAGAACAGAACGCATTGCTTGCTCTTAAATGATCAGAGCGAAATAGCTGTCTTCATAAAGTCTCTGTCACTAAGTGCAGCAATTTGTTGGCATTCATCAGGCTTTGCAGCTGCAGTGGCTACAGGCTGAAGTGCAATGCGCAGACGAGTCGAAATAATGGTATTTGCAACCTACAGTGCCGTAAGAAGCTTTGTACTGCTTTCCCTCTTAGCACCACATTTCTGGAATTATGCACTGGTTTCAGCCACAAGTCACACAGTAATGGGCTTTTGTAATGTATTTAACAGCAGCGCCCATGTTAACTTTTCACATTCTTACAAGTAAGCAAAGCTGAGTCCTTTTCCACAACAGCTTTCAGAAACACACAGGAGCCTTTGTCTGTAGTTGCTCACAGCTAGCACATCATGGCAGCGATTGGACACTGATGAACCTGCAAAGTATCTCATTAAGATCAGAACTGTTCATTTTCGAACTCCGTGTTGCTAGGTACCCCAGCAAACAGCAGTCAATGGCTCTGGGGCACCTGGAGGATTGCATGAAAATCAGCACAAAACACTGCCAGGACCTTGCACATGTGGTGAATGGATATAATTACAAATTGTAACACCACAGCACAGAGCAGAAGAGTAAACAAAACTGCAACAAAACATGTAAATAAGAGTAAACTAAAATGAAAGGTACCTGGCAGCAGTGTTGGGAGATGTGTAGTGCTGGAAAAATCAGCAAGGACCACAGCTTCAGAGCACAAGACCACAGTCATGATTTCTTCATCACTACACACACTGACATTTTTCACGTCTCTACCTTTCAAATTCATTAAAGCACAGAAATCCAGGGCCTTTGGGCGCAATGAACATGCCATTTCGATACTTAGTTTTCTTACAGAATAAAAGAATCACAATTATGTAAATGCAGCACTAGCAGTGCTGTTATAGACATGGAAGCATATGCATGCAAGATGTGCATGGGTGTAATCCCCATGTTGCAGAGGTCGAGGCCGTGAAAAGGCAACCAGTTTCTCGATGCCGTCGATTCAGCTACTTTCGAAAGGCATGTTTGCCACTGTAAATGCGAGCTAACTGCATGCCAATAATGATTTTAAAGCCAATGTCAATATTTTCGTAGCAGGATTTTGTTTGGAGACCAGAAGGCCTCAAGACAGCCGATGGACTCAAGGGACGAACAGAGGGAATTTGCTCTACATCTGCAGAGCCAACTCAATGCAACTATTACGTGCAAAGAAAAATGGCTGTCCCAGATGTTCGTGAAAGCTCAGAGGACCTACTAAGACAAGACTTCTTATAATTGAAGCGCTAGTCATCACACACTTTTTGAGTGCTGTCACCCAAAAAGACAATGCAAAAATGTTGCTAGGACTGCCTAGAAACTATGCGTGGAAAGTATACGGGTTCGTCTTAAAGAAGGTGCCGAGCCATTTGCCATCTCGACATCATGCAGAATTTCGTTCCCCATGAGGCCGTGGCAACTGATAAGGAACTTCACTGCCTCGAAGCTCGGGGCTTATTATAAAAGTAGACAGTCATATATACTGGTGCGAACCACTTGTTCCCATGCAAAAAACCCCAGGAGACATAAGGCTCAGCATACATCTGACCAAACTAAAGTAGTCAATTCGAAGAGAACTACACGTCCTTCACTCAAGTTGCCAAGTAGCCAAGTATGTCTCCAAGCTTGATGCCAACTCTCGTTTCTACGAGATAAAGCTAAGTTCTTACAGCCACGAGGTAACTTTAAGACCATGCTCAAGTCTTCCGACCCGCCGCGGTGGCTCAGTGGTTAGGGCGCTCGGCTACTGATCCGGAGTTCCTGGGTTCGAACCCGACCGCGGCGGCCGAGTTTCGATGGAGGCGAAACACAAAGGCGCCCGTGTGCTGTGCGATGTCAGTGCACGTTAAAAATCTCCAGGTGGTCGAAATTATTCGGGAGCCCTCCACTACGGCACTTCTTTCTTCCTTTCTTCTTTCACTCCCTTCTTTATCCTTTCCCTTACTGTGCCTTTCAGGTGTCCACCCATATGTGAAATAGATGCTGCGCCATTTGCTTTCCCCAAAAACCAATTTGATTTAATTAATTAAGCCTTCCATGCCAACATCTGTACAACTGCCCTGAAAAAGTGCCTCCAGCAGCACTGCATCTACTGCTCTCAGATTTATTCTCTGCATAAATAAATACGCAATAAATTTGACAGAACTCTTGGCCATTACTGAGACTAGTCACGCAGCACACATCTATTGAGCGCTAGTAAAGGGGTCATGACATAGTTTACCACCAAGTCGTGCTTTTATGTTGCAGCTACTAGCCACAACGTTATTATGCATACTTAAAAAAGAAGCAGAGCTCTACACATGCATCTCAGATAGAACGGCCATATTGAAGTAGCCTGAGTGACATCATAAACCGTCGCCTGCTGTAAAACGGCCGCGCACATGATCAGTGAGGTGAGATGCTGCTAACTTCTTGTGTAGTGTTTCTTGTTCTATCAAAGAACTGTTTCTCGTCATGGCACCCTCTGCTGCACTCTCGAATGTCCGTGCAATCCTGAGGTTCATCAGAAGGTGCGGGATTACTGGAGAGCATAGCCAAGAGTACTGCAACAGGAAACATTGCCACTGAAAAGCCACGGCACAACAAGCAAGCTACAGCTTATAGTTTCTGCAATGATGATGGGAAGAGTTCTTCTCTATCTCAAAAATAAGAAGACACAACAATGACTACTGCAAAGCGCATCAGGGAAGGATTCTAAGAGTTCAATGAACTGTTCTAACAGTTCACTTAAACAGTTCAAAGAACTGCTAGAGCCCAAATCTGAATCCTTCACACTCTCCACGGTGGTGTCCCTTGCCCGACAAAGAACACAAAATGGTGCTTGAAATCGAGCTGCAGCTTCCTCGGCCCTGCCACGATGCTCACAGCCAAAGAGGGCAGCCACTCCCCGGCTCAAAACAAAAGCCAGCGCTTGTATGCCGCGAACACGGCATACATGATACTGGTCGACAGCAAGCATCTCCACGTTTGGTTGTCGCTGAGCTGTCAGGAAGAGTCTAGAAAAATAGGTACAATTGTGATCAAGCCTTTACCATTCAACACCAAAACCATTACATATATTCTGTACAAGCTATGTAATTTTTAACGAAATGGGAATACAGAAAATTGTTAAGGTTTTTCAGGCCACTGGCATGCACCTGTCATGCATCAGTAGCCAGAGACAAACCAGATCCAGTTTCATCACATGCAGATGAAAACATAAATTTCATTGAAAGAAATATTCCAAATAGTAACTGCCTGGGTGCTAGATGGCAGGATGTAATCTTTCACCCATAAAATGGCTTATATAGACTGATGACACATACAGCTGGAGACATACGAATGTGAACAAAGTTGAAAAGAATATCATGGTCAAAGTGAAGTATGCCTATACCGCAAAAGGGTAGAAAATCGGTCAAGTTAGTACAAATCTATGTTGTTGCGGCACCAAACGAACAAGGACGAAGAACCATACCAACTTTCCAAATTGTATTTATTTATCACAATACCTACAGCACCTGTTTGGCATTACAGTGGGGGGGGGGGTAAGAGTTAGAACATAATCATACGACATAGTGGCCGGAAAAGAAGAAAAAATACAGAAAACACATTTCAGCATAATTTGATACAAACAAACACACGCATAAAACTAGAGCAACGCGGAAAACGATTCATTAGATTTTGCTGAAACGACTTCCTGTGGCAACGTATCCCATTAATTTACTGTTTTTGGGGAAAATAACATCTTTAGTAAATCGGTTCTGCATTTCATTTCTTTTACTTTGAAAGTGTCGTCCCTTGTGGCAGATATACAGTCTGGTGGAAATAATGGTCTCGGTCAATAGCTGTTTTAGAATGGTATATATTATGGAAGAATTTCGGCCTAAGCACGTGTCTGCGTCTCTGCAGATGCGTACCCTTTCTACCCTTCTGCAATTTATTTCTTGTACAACGGGTTCTGTTCAATGTTTTAACACTATTTCTAGCAATCCGGCTCTGTTAACCTCCCTGTTCGCGCTATGTATTTGCCGTGCGCTGTCCGTTCCATGGCACTCAATATTGCCGCTCTGCCCGCGGGAGGTCCAGACAGCTTGTGGGTGGCTCCAGCCGTCTCTGAGTCATGAGAAAGGTTTTGCCGCCTCCTGCGCTCGGAATTCTGGCGTCAAGCCAGGTTCTACAAGGATTTTCTGAGGGCACACTGTGCTTCAACGGACAGGCCTGGAAGAAGGAACGGCTCTTACGAGAGATGGTGCAAAGTTGCCGACCAGACAACAGAGTTTTTGTGGAACTCTATGCCTCCCATGCTCCCCAGAAGGAAGAATCGTGGCAAGGAAGGAAAGGTTCTTTTCCTGGGGCTGTCCTCGGTTCTGCAGTGCCATCGCAAGATTCTGCAGTTTGGGCCAAACCAGTGCTTTGAACTTCCCTTGAAGCCTGTTGAAAAACTGGCGGTGTCTCACTCTGTGTCAGTACTTGTGCCAGAGGGATGTGTTTCACAGTGCCACAAGGATTGTTTTCGGGCTGTGTCGAACCCACAAGGTAGCCGAAAGTCCCTGATCGGTTACGTCCTTTGGTGTCGTATTTTTCGACGAATAATTTTAGGGCCATGGTCTCGGACAAAGAAGGTTTTCTCGTGGCCATTCCGAAAGGACTGTTTTTTAGAAGTCTTTGCCCCGCCGCGGTGGCTCAGTGGTTAGGGCGCTCGACTACTGATCCGGAGTTCCCCGGTTCGAACCCGACCGCGGCGGCTGCGTTTTTATGGAGGAAAAACGCTAAGGCGCCCGTGTGCTGTGCGATGTCAGTGCACGTTAAAGATCCCCAGGTGGTCGAAATTATTCCGGAGCCCTCCACTACGGCACCTATTCTTCCTTTCTTCTTTCACTCCCTCCTTTATCCCTTCCCTTACGGCGCGGTTCAGGTGTCCAAAGATATATGAGACAGATACTGCGCCATTTCCTTTCCCCAAAAAACCAATTATTAATATTATTATTATTAGAAGTCCGAACAAGCAATTGAGAAATTCTTCACTTGGGTGTCCGTAAAACCGTCTGCCATAAAAAAGAAAGCACTCAAGTTCCTCGGAGACCTCAACCTAGGGCGTTTGGTTTCTGCCGTTAACGGGGCGCAGGAAGGTTTTCATTAGCGTTTTCTGTCTGCAAAGGAACACAAGCTAGACGACCCCTCCCGAGTCTCCACCAAGATAATTCTAATCCACAAACTGCTTCACAAACTGTGTCAACTATTAAAGAACAGCAGTTTTGGCGTATCCCACATCCTCTGTATTTAACCAACCTAACACCGCCGAATTTGCCTCTCTTTGTCCTGCTTCAAAATGTGTAAAGCGCAATGAAGTCCCACAAAAACAAAGGTCAGTCAGGAATGCATGAATGGCGCTAACCGAATAATTTTTCCTCACAATATATGGGCACTTACCAGATAAACTTAAAAGAGGGCCGTGTTGAGTACTGGCAACGTAATTATTTTAGTGCCTTGATAAACCTTCTGTAAAAAAAAAACAGCTCCAGCTTAACACTGACTGCACTTCATAACTGTGTGCACAAATGAAACGAAAGTGACAGAGGTGCACCTGGAAAGGAAGGTTAGGTATGCAATACTGCTAACTGGGAAAGAGCCAAGGGTGGAATGTTGGGCGAGTCGGTATTCATCCATGAGAAAAGGAGCGCGACAACAAAACGACGGACGAAGACAGAATACACAGCACGAGCGCTAACTTCCAACTAAAGGAAAAACACAAAACCGTGTCGACCAGGACTTGAGCCTAACGACGTTTTGTTGTCGCGCTCCTCTTCTCATGGAGAAAGAGCAAAGGTATGTAAAAATGATGACATGTATGGAGACTAGAATCAAGCGGCGCTTGCTACTATCAGATGATTTCTAGAACAGGTAACATATAAAAAACGACAGCCATGGGCAAACGCTAAGAACACAGCAAAAGTCAAGCAAGCTGTCCGGCTTCGTTGCTGTCTACTGACAGTACACTGCATTGGTAGATCTGCAACACTGCTTCGAGAGCAATGTGAACCATCCTAGGCTATACATAGCTTGAACGTGACGTCCCGACGGAGAGATCACTTCTACGGTTGCCATGTTTACGAACCACTTGGCTGCCACACATGCTTCAAGACATGGATAAACAGACCTCTTTCGTCCTGCAGCCAGCTCGTTCGATCTCTGTGTATGGAAATGCCTTCCCTTCTGAGTGTACAGTCCTTTCACAGGTACTACATGTCGCAACTGATCGTGTCAGTGCACGTTCAGTGCAAGGAAAAGGTTCGGCAGTGCAAGAACATCGGCCCATCATTACTGCAAGCAGAGAAGAGCGCAGGCGTTAGCCTGTTTGTGGATATTACTCACATACAGATTGTCAGCTACTTTGCGATCAAAGATTGAAAGTGCACAAATCATCGTAATCGCACATTTCCTAGTGCGTAGGTGAGAGCTTATTAGCCTTATCGACGTCTAAAGTTCTACTTTTGAGTCACCGCAAAACTTTTTCTTTGCTTTTATGCTCTTTGACCAGGGTGAACTCATCTTGAGGCATTGATGTTGTACTGCCAGTAAATGTTAGTTCCTTTTTTGCTGAAAAAAAAGACAGTTCACAAAAACATTTATTTCTGCTGTCAGCTGTGGGTGGGATGAAAAAGATCGGCACATGGCTAGGGTGCTTTGATATGGAACGATGGAAATCAATTCTCATATCTTGATGCATCTGAACGATTTTCAGTGTCTGGTTTTATCTACACACATACGCACCTGGTTGCAGGACCATTCTGTATAATGTGTGTTTTCTCAAATAAATCCAGTTGGTAGTCAGCGCTCGTCCCGTCTTCTGTCTTGTCCGCTGTGTATCGCGCTGTTTACACATTATGTCCTGCCAACTAGTTCGGATTTCCATGTTACTGCATCAAGGCACCCTACGCACGGCTCGATCGGCGTCCCCGCTGCGCTGGCCTTCGGCATGCTGTTACTGCATGGGCCTCAGCTCGCCGCTTCTCGCTGTGTAGCATCTCACTGTGCGCTGGCGTTGTGCGAAATCTTCATGCTTGGCGCCGAGCATGAAGCGACAGGGCCCATTCAGGCTTTGTCTCCTCGAGCTACTGGGATGGTCACCGTTCCAACAAAAAATATTCCCATTAATCAGTGACGCTTTTCCTGTTTCACCATTGTCACATACTCGACAGTTGAAATTGCGAATTTGCCTGTTATGAAGAACGCACCACATACTTGATGGTAGCGGCTCTCATGGTCAAATTTGGCACGTTGAATGAGTGCCACATGCAATCTCTATCACATTTCAGTGTGCCTTCATTCGTTTGCACAGGGAGGAAATTTGTGTTCGTCGGGTGTTTCCTACCGCAGCTGCCGCTGAACTTGGACTGCCGAACTATAGCGCGCTGCCATATTGAAATGATGTGAAATGCATACTGCAGGAGCTAGTGTTTCATAAACATGGTGTAAGCATATCCTAGAATGCCTTTCACTGACGTCAGTTCAAGCTATGTACAAGTTGTGCAGGGCAACTCTTTAATGTAAAATACGCTTACGTCGCACCAATGTAAGGCGTCGCACCAGAAGCCTGTTCAGGTGAAGGCGAGAATGATGACGGAGTGAACAGGCGGGAATAGTCATTCACGAATTGGCTGCGAGCTGGGTGCGCTCCAGTCGTAATGTGAAATGATGGGACCGGCAGTGGGGCTGAAGATGGCCAGGAAATGGCAGTGCCGAGAATGCACCCGCGCCATGATTTACGGGCGATATGCGATGTGCGCTGGCCGTGCAGGCGAACGTATGGCGTACGAAAACCGCAGCCTTAGAAGAGAAGGGGTGCCTCGGCCGCTGGAGACGGTGAAACGACGGCGCACGACACTGGGTTGGAGATCTGCTGCGTGGAGCTCGGGCTGCCGTGTAGGTAGGGAAGTGGTCAAAGCGGGCGACGGGGTGCACCGGCTATAGGCAAAAGTGAGCCCACTGTGGCGTTGGGACCGCTTGCTGGGAACAGAGGGCACAAGTCCGGGACGTAGCAGTCGGAATGGAAAGAAAGCAGTCGTGCTGAGTCCAATGGCAGTGTTGGACGGGGCGGAATCAAGCCACCATGCAGTTCGATGGCTGTCTCGTCCGTCGCGGAAGCACAGTCACGTGAGAAGGCGCCAGGTGGGCAGGGATGCGTGACAGGCGGTTCGGGTGGCGCGTTATGCGCGACAAGGCTTAGGTGTGGCGTGCATGCGTGCCTCGCGACAGGAAGGACAGATAGGCTCACTGTGGTTCAAGGCAGGCGCCACAGTTGGCAGACAGGGCTGGGCAGGAGGCGCTCTCGGACAGGAGCTCGCAGGTGGAGCAAACTTGGGAGATACGAAGGTGGGGAGCGGCTCCGGTGGAGTAGCTGGCAGCGGGCAAGCCGTTGCAGCTATGAGGGGAGATTAGGCCAGTGGTCGCGAGGTGAGAGGCGGCGCAGCGTCCGAGCCCCGAATGGCAGCGCTGAGATTCGGTGGGAGCTCCAAGCCAAAATACGCCCTCGGGCCCTTTTTGAAGTCGGCGTAAATGACTGGAGGCGGCAACAGCAGTTTTGCCAGGAGTCTGGGTGGCAGTTCGCGGCTGGCGGGCTGATAGCGCAGCCGCTGGCTGGACACAACATGAGAGTGAGAGTCCAGCAGCGCCAGCCACTAAACGGGGTCCCTGGCATAAAACGCAGGCAGCCAGGGCAGCCGAGGAAGGAAGGAGCGCTGACACGGCTGGAGGAGCTCACCGGATGAGATTGCAGGCGCGGACTTGGCGGCGAGAAGATTCTGCCGAAAACCGGGCGCGAACAACGGGCGTGCAGCGGCAAGGCGAAGTGGAGGGACAGGAAAGGCAGGAGTGTAGAGCCGGTGTGGGCGGCGTTTGGTAGGTCGAAACTGTCGCCCAGAGTCACCAGATGTGCGTGGAAGGTGATCCACATTCATTGGAGGTCCCGGCAGCCGGCGCTGGTGAGCCGGCAGAGCGGGCTGTCGACGTTGCTGGCCAGGCCGGTTGCCGAAAACGTTATCATCTGCGTGAGCGAGCCCGCGCTCTGGACGAGGGGGAGGAAGAGTGCATAGATAGTTTCCTAAGATATATGCAAAGAACTCCTTGTCTACGTTAACCATCTTGTTAATATAGGTAACGGCATTGCCTCACTTATCTATCCTCTCGTGAATATCATTTTTGCCTAGCTAGTTTCCTCTTGCTTTCTTTCAGGCTTCCTCCGTCCTTTAGCGCCTGCTCGTTCTTCTGCATATCGTACCTCTTTTTGCCTTACCTTACCTTGCGCTTATTGATTGACTGTTATGCCGCTTCTATTCTATATATGGTGTTATATGTGTCCTTGCTTTGGCGGTTCTCACAATGCACTAAAGTGGGACTTAATAATTTTTATGTCTCATTACCAGTACTCTGACTTGCTATTCTTCCCCGTATTTCGAACTTAATAAATATTTTCAGGTTATACAAATCAGCGGTTGAACACTAAAGTGGCCGTCATCGGCTAAAGCAGAATATCGGTTCTGTAGTAAAATAAGTTTGTTTTGAAATAAAAAAAGCATTCTTTGCAGTTACAAATCTGCACAGTCGTACACTACACACATAACCGTGAAGTTGTTACACGAGGGGAGTTTGATTTTATTATATTTTTCCTGTTCCGAGGGTGCCAAACTGGGGGGCGGGCAAGAGACGGAAAAGTATGGCTTGTGTACCGATATATACCCGCCAGTGGTAGGGCGCTCGGCTACTGATCCGGAGTTCCCGGGTTCGAAACCGACCGCGGCGGCTGCGTTTTTATAGAGGCAAAACGCTAAGGCGCCCGTGTGCTGTGCGATGTCAGTGCACGTCAAAGATCCCCAGGTGGTCGAAATTATTCCGGAGCCCTCCACTACGGCACCTCTTCTTCCTTTCTTCTTTCACTCCATCCTTTATCGCTTCCCTTATGGTGCGGTTTAGGTGTCCGCCGATATATAAGACAGATACTGCGCCATTTCCTTTCCATAAAACAAATTATTATTATTATTATTATTATTATTATTATTATTATTATTATTATTATTATTATTATTATTATTATTATGTACCGATATATGGCCACACGGTGGGGATACAGCGCTAGCAGCGGAGCTTCCGCGCAGAACGTTGCTTCACACAATTTTCAGCAGTGATTTAAAATTGTAATCTGTGGACGCAAGGCAACATTTTTACATTTGCACCACGATCTTACATTAAAAGGGCACAAAATGCGTGGAAAGGGATACCAGAGGACATTATGCCATGTATATATACATGGTGTTTCACCAAATACTTTACACAGTTTTTAAAAATAGGCTTCTTGAGTTAGAAGAGCCTTTTTTTTCAGCATAACATTGCCAACTGTGTATATATCAGAATGCAGCTAAGACGTGCTAACTCTCAGGCTGGTTAACAAATAATAAATAACTAACTTATTAACTGTTACCTTTGTTTGCTGTTTAATTTTTGAGAGGCGTATAGCCCACCGAAAGTAAATTCGATAAACGCGGCTGCCCTCGGCGTTGTGGCCCAACAAGTTTTGGCTATTTCCACGAGTTACGTGCCCTGGGGAGGGCGCTTTGCCCGCAAGCTTCTCCAAAGCGCATGCATTTTGGCGCGATGGAGCCAGAATTTCTTCGCCCACAGCGCCGATGGAGATCTTCTTTCTGAAAGTACAAAAAAGTGATATGGACATTAATAGCGGTCGGCTACATGCCTCTCAAAATTAAGAAGCCTAACAGTAATATTTAAAAAAGTTTACCATTCAATATCAGATAACCATCCTGCTGTCAGCACGCCTTACCTATATTCTCACGTACTACGCTGCTGACAATGCCACGCGGAAAATTTAAAAATCGTGTGAGGTGTAGCAGCCTGTATATATATATACACACATAAGGGAATCCAACAGTCACCGAAGCCAAGGTGCATAGGGGAATGTTGTTTTTATTTTTGTATTTTTTAAATTTGTGGTGCTGATCAGTGGGAGAACGATCTCAAGTTTTCGAATAATAGGCGCAAAGTTCCAGTCGGGAACGCCGTACTTTTCTTCCATGTCTGTTTCGAAAACAGGGCCGAATCTCTGATCGCGAAAAGCATACCGTCGTATTTTGGTTCAAAGCGTTGAGTGCCGCTGTCCAATTTGTGTGGCAGCGTTAACGATGCTCATACACATATATGGCCTTCCAATGCTGGGCGACGCGACAATATCCAGCTTGGTCTGGCAAACTGCGCCTTCATTCCCGGAATGGGGGGCTACGGCTCATAACTTTCGTTCCTCCCATCGGCTGAGATGGGGCGCTAGTTTAATCGCCGTCATCAGCAGTAGCAAAAATTAACTTTTTGATATACGCATGACGTGACGTTTGCAGTGTTATTATAAACCACGTGCCCACCTAGTGCAGATAAGCGTTCTATTTTTCGGCAGCTACAGCTAACCCCACAAGTTGTAGCGCCGCGCTAGCCACTTAGCTGCTCGTATTAGATTCGGTTTCGGCCGATGATTCAGCAGAGTGGAGAGCTGGGCGAGTCGGTACATGATTGCAGAAAGGCAGAAAGAAAACCAGCGCAAAGGACGGAGATGGAGCGTCGTCCTGTGTTCCTGTTCTGTGTCTCCATCCTTTGCGCTGGTTTTCTTTCTGCAACTATTCGCACGCACCTACTTAGATACCAGCGAGGGCAATGAATGGGGGGGGGGGGGGGGTAACATTCAATGCATAAACACAGAAGGAATAGAACAACAGGTTGTAAACAAAAACTTTAGTTCTAAACAAGATGCATCGTAATACCACTCCAACGATTACATGTTGCAGGTGAGTTTTAATTTAATCGCGCAAAGGCACAATGTGTTTTTTTTTCTGCACAAGTTGGGCTGAAAGATCCATTTTACCCTTACGATGTTTCTGTAGCTTCTCGTGGAAATATTGGTGGTTATATATGGAAGCGATGTGGTCAGAGAGATCATTCAAAGTTCTGATGGCAAGAGACAGTGAAGGTGAGCTTTAAAGTTAAATTGTCGTATGAGCATGCGCAAAGGTAGTTCAAGCGGCAATGTATGTGGGCATTTTTTTATGGAATATTTGTGAGAGTTAAAAGAGTGACAGTGTAGAGCGTATCTAAATATTCGAATGAAACGACAATTTTGATTTGAGTTATCCTAGAATTTATGCCATTCATTAAAGTGAGAGACCACGCACTTCTATTCGTGATCATTTGCAACATGCATCCTAGGCAGTCTCGATATGGTGACCTTGTACATTAAGTGAATTCTAGTTGTGGAGAAATTTTAAGTAACCGAGCTTGCGCACATCATTTTTGAAATCAAGGATTAAGTTTTGGCGTGGATAGCAGGAACGCGTTTCCTTCACACATGCATTCAGTCAGTTCACGGGTTATGAGCTAGTTCAGTGTTTACAGAAATAAAAGTATACTGCAGTTGGATTTATTCCTTATCCCATTACAGCTTTCACAGTATGACTATTTAGAACTGATCTGGGAGGCGCGGCTGGCTTGGGTGGCTGAAGGAGCTGTGCATGGGGGTGAACTGAAATCACACCGTTTTACACAGCGGGAAGAGCACCTGCCACCACAACATGTGGCCACCGCAGTACTGATATTAAGGCGGTTCGAAAAAAGTTTGTTCAGCAAAATTAACAAATGCATGCTGTTGCTCACCGCGATCCTCATTGTGGGGAAACGCGTATCCGCTGCTGAGAACTAGGAGTAAAGCACACGTGATCACGCATGCGCAAAAAAACACGTGAATATAAACACAGGTACTCATTAGGGAAACTAGTAAATGCTAATAACATGTGTAACAAGAATGGGCAAACTACATCTGCTGCACGCATATCTGACAGCGGCTTGTAGGCTGCCATTACAAGAGTTTCAATCAGTGAAGCGCCAGCTCAAAAGGTGCCGCGTTCGCACTGTGTTCCGTAGCGGAGCGAACAATCATTCCTTCTGATGTGAGGAAGCAAAGAGTGACGTTCCATCGTAAGGTGATGTTCCAGAAATGTGACTCGTGGCCGAACGTCCGGTCGGCTAAGGCATGGCACCATCCTCCGCAACACAGAAACAGTTCAGAACCAGCCGCTCGGTCACAAGAGAACCGCACCACACACGCGCACGACACGGTTGAAACACACAACGCGGGGTAGGTACTGACACAACTTCAATACCGTCTGCTCTGTTCTAGTTGTCTTTGTCGCTTTCAGCGGCTTACTTGCTACCAGAGCCCTGCAGAAGAGAACCCAGGCGTGCCCTCAGCGGTTGCACGTCCTTCTCGGGGCACAGGCGCAGGCGGAACTCGTTCTGCAGCACCGACAGCAACTCGTCCACGTCGGTGATCTCCCGCTTCTCAACAGCGTCGTAGCCGGCGTGGCGCGGACGGCGCCTGAAGGAGCCGTTGAACAAAGTGAGCCGCGTGTCACCGTCCGAGCGCCCCACCATGAGCAAGCGCTGCATGACGGAGTCCCGATGCGTAGACATGTACCAGTTGAACACTTTGGTGTCGAACCAGTAGTGGTCCTCCACCTCGAGGCGGTACAGCGGCACCCAGTCTTCGCGCCCGCGCACACACAATTCCAGCGTGCCCGGTCGCCAGTAGTGGCTGTTTTCCAACGGCCTCAGCACGTACGGGTTATCCGCGCTGGCCGCGCTCTGATCCATGCGCAGGGGCAGGTACGGATTGGCCAGACCGAAACCAACGTCTACCAGATACTCGCCTTCGGGCAGCTCGACGATGAGGACCAGGTGCTGCTTGACCGTGAGCGGCGTGTCGGGGGCTACTCCCCTGCGAACGCGGGCCATGCGCAGCCGGAGCCGGTAGCCCAGGGCCTCGAGTAGGCGGGCGAAGAGCGAGTTGAGCTCGAAGCAGTAACCGCCGCGACCGCGCTCGATCATCTTGGAGAAGAGTGAGTCGGCGTCCAGTTCGATGGGCCGGTCGAGCAAGACGTCGACATTCTCGAATGTGATGCGTTCGATGTGCGCTTCGATGAGGAGCTGCAGAGAAGCCAAGTCGGCGGCGCGGGGCCTGGCCACCCCGATGTAAGCCAGGTACGCGGCCGTCTGCTCGCTGCTCAGCGGATCCATTGTGCGCTGGCGCCTACGTCTGATGGCGTCGACTGCCTGCCAAGTGGTCTGCCGCCGCGTGTGCGAGCAGCCGGTGGAGAGGGAAGTTGCCTCGGCTCTTTGCACGGCAGTCGACGCGCCGCGGCCTCTCGGCGCGTGAAGGAGGGGGCGAACGAGGAAACGGTGCTGATATTCTGCCGCCGCAACGAACGAGCGAGTTGTGCAATCGCTGGGCAACGCGAAGCGCGGCGCGAGCAGAGCAGACACAACAGTACGCTGAACTTCGGATAAGCACGACAGTGCGGTGAGTCGTTTTTACTGCGGAAAGCGGTTTGTGTCTCCTCGCCGTCGACGCGGCACCGCCAGAAGCGAAAGCCGTGGGCCGCTTTCTTGCTCATTTTTATACTCCATCTCTGGGCGACGACACACCGACACGTTCTTTGAATGTAATCCTCTGGGATGGGAAAGGGAGGCTTTTGGACTCTGTACTTTTCGCTGCATGATACTTTACTTTTGCGTGAGGCAACGGCACTGAGCTCGACAGACAAATTCGTCTGCAGTCGTGCCAAGTTTGTGTTCACGTGGACTGCGAAAAGAAACTACGCTGAAGTCAAAAAATTATCGGGACTAAGAGTTGTTAGACGGTTGTCTGTGCGCTGTTTATCCGTAGTTCGAGTCGAAAACCTGGTTGCAGATCGAGTCAGTAATACTTAGCCGAAAAAACAAAATTGTACGGCGACATCACAATCATAGGAATTTAGACGAAAGTTACTATCTGATACCACCTGACAACTTGGGCTCTTGCGAGAGCAGGCGGTTTTTACGAGAGCTGTGCCCGTCTCGCAAAAATGAATTTCCAGCTAGCCCAATCCTAAACACGTTTTAACAACTTGTGAAGCGCTTTGGACATGCATTAAATCGTCTGGTCCCACAATGTTTCTAAACTTAAGAAGGGCAAAAGAATATCTGCGACTACATCATGCAAATTTATGAAAACTCACAGTGTACGAATTTTTCTTTTGTGTTTACAAAGAAATGGTTAATATCTAATATTACACAATTGCGCACCACAGGAAGCGTTTTTAAAGCCGGTTGATTTATCAGCGTCCCCTCTCGCCCCATGCTTTCTTCCCCGAAGTTACATATATTTTCATGCTCCTTTCCCTGTACATTATTATAACCTTACCCCAAAAGAACCTGGTGCGACACACAATCATGTAATCAAGGGTGACTTGACGACCTTGACGGAATGTACCGCTTGGCGTTTTTTGCTGGTCTGTTGGTGGTCTGTGCGTGGCGCCTTATTTCAGTTATTCATTTGCCCTCAGTGCTCAAGGATAACACTGAGAGTAAATGGTGAATCGAAGAAATATAAAACACAAAACAGCATGCCATGTGCTTCGGCCACAAAATACTCTCAGCAAGTTTATTGATAAGCTAAAGTATTACGGTGAATACGTAACATGGAAAGTTGCCGCCCGTCCTCCCCATCGTTTTTTTTTTTTGCCCCCCTCTCAGGCATCTCTTCTACTGCGGGCTTTGTGTGTTGAAGCTGTCCTTTAGATTTCGAGCCGATTTCACGAAGGGATTTTGTGGCTTATTTCATGGTTTCAACTTGTGAGTTCTGTTGTGCGCGATAGCATGTTGTGTGACGAGTGATTCCGTTTTATTCGAGCCACGCTTAACGCCACAGACGAACGGAAAGCAAAATAAAAATTCAGGACGATTTCTTTCGCTAACCCGAACTCTAAGCGAGTAGTTCTAGTTGGAGGTCGGTCTCAGAGAGCGCCACCCCGACACTGTTTACGTGTTCTCCTATAGTGGTCCGAGACCGAAGCCCTCTCCGTCCTCGACACGAGACCGTAGAACGAGTGGACGGAAATTTTGGATGTTCTTAGCGGTACGCTGCACAGAATCGACGTCCCTGCGTTTATCAGTGCGTTTTGTCAAGCGGGCTGTAAAGAATCAACCCGCCCGGCGCAAAGCGCTAAGCCTGACTCACTGCAACGTTCATTTGAGCCTGGCGAGCTAATTTTAGCCCGCGAAGCCGCCTAGACCAGACTGTCATGTATTCATGCTAGTTCATTACTGTCTGCGCCGTGCTTTTGTGTCGGTTAGTAAGACCAACTCGCTCACTTTTCCCTTTCCCTAAAGTTCACAGCCGCCAAGACCGATACCTACCGAAACTGGCACCGCGTTTTAAGGCAACAGCCGTTATTTCAGTGGACCGGGTTCGTCTTCGCAACTTCGTATTCTTCGTCTCTTTCACTTATTCATGACGTTCTCCTACAGCGCCCGCGTTTCGATAGAGGCGAAACGCGAAAAGGCGCCTGTGTACTGTGCGATGTCACCGTCAGTGCACGTTAAAGACCCCCGGGGTGGTTGAAATTACTCCGGAGCCCTCCACTACGGCATTTCTTTCAGAACGAAATGTCTACCTCACGACCGAAGCTGCATAAGCCGTTTCATCGGTGAACCCTGACCGAAATAAATATTGCCATGAACGGGTTTCGAACGCACGGCGGTTCGAACAGATCAGCTTCGCTGACCACTGCACGAGATCACCACGCTATCGCCGCAGCATATCAGGCCGCGTGTTAAACTGCAACACACCCTCGCGCTGTGCACTCCACGTCGTCGTATCCATCAACATCCATCTTCGGCGCGAATAGATCACATCAGATTAACCTCGATCAGAGCTCAACCCGAGTCAAATATCGTCGCCAGACATGCACACGACCTAGCACAGCAATAGCATTAGCCAAACAGGCTGAACATATGCTTATACACGTGCGGTCGGTTCGAATACGGCTAAACTCGACCAGTCTTTTTTCTTGCACTCCCACATTCCTCCCTTCTGTCACTGTAAAAAATGTGCCAAATTAAATACATTTCATAGGAAATATCGATTGCCTCACTGAAAGTATCCGTTAGTGACCAAAGACAGAAACCTGTTCACGAATAAAACGGACATTTTCTGTTCTTACAAGAGACCCGCCGCGGTGGCTCAGTGGTTAGGGCGCTCGACTACTGATCCGGAGTTCCCGGGTTCGAACCCGACCGCGGCGGCTGCGTCTTTATGGAGGAAAAACGCTAAGGCGCCCGTGTGCTGTGCGATGTCAGTGCACGTTAAAGATCCCCAGGTGGTCGAATTTATTCCGGAGCGCTCCACTACGGCACCTCTTTCCTCCTTTCTTTCACTCACTCCTTTATCCCTTCCCTTACGGCGCGGTTCAGGTGTCCAACTATATATGAGACAGATACTGCGCCATTTCCTTTCCCCAAAAACCAATTATTATTATTATTCTTACAAGAGCTGCACCCGAAGTACCAGTCGCATGGTCTTCCGCTTTAGTAAAAAATACTTTAAAAAGGCGTAAAACTTATTATAATTCAGTTTTTATATTTGTACACTAAAACAGCGAGCATAGGCTGTTTTCCGAATGGATAATATGCATTGAGTGCTGTGCGGCCCTGTGTTACGCTGCTGTCTTGGTCCCTTCAAGATGATTGCCGTCGTGTAGACGCTGTTGACGATGGCGCTGCAACCCCATCTCAGGCCACCAGTGTTGGGGATTGCTCTTCAACGCCACCAGTGCCACCAGAGTGGGAGACGGAGGGGCCCTTGAGTAGGCTGACTCGTTCAGCCCCGCAGGTTCCGTCTCCGAATCACGTTGTCGGACTCCGTTAAGCAGGGAAACTCTACTGTAGGGTTTATTTACGTTCTTACAAGCATGACAATCAAAAGTGGTGACCTGGCGCTTCACTTGCTGTCGAGTTTTATGTCGTTCGTCGTCCCTAGATTCCCCAGGTTGAGGATTCCCTCGCCGGGGTGGGAGTGGCCTGAAACTTTCACGCTCGCGCGCAAACTCACGACACCGCACATATGGACACGCCCCCGTCATATGTTGAGCCTGGGAGAGAGAAGGATGCCGTCGGGGTTATGCCGACAGCGGTAGGTGACGTCAACTGGCCAGCCAAAGGTTCCCACGCGCTGCTGACACCTGTTCTTCATCAGACAACAGTTCACGCGTGAGGCCAGAACGCAAGGTTGGGTAGAGAAGCCGAAAGGGGTCGTTTGTCAGTTGAGATGCTTGCGCAGATTGTGCACGATGACCGCCATCCCGCCGCGATGCTCCCAACGCCGACGAGCCACCGGAAACGAGGCTCTTGTGTTCCCCGACATAGGAAACGAGATTGGGGAGGATAACGTCCGCTTGCTCGTCCTTCCGGCCTCCGCTCTTTTGGGTCCCATACTCCGACCGGGCAACGCTTGCTAATTGGAACCAGCTGACACCTGGCTACATTCCGCGTGGTCCTTAACGGCAAGCCTTAGAGCAGTCACCATCGAGTTGCTCGGAGCCACTCAGTAGAAGCCTAAATGTTGGCTGCTTCCTCTAGTGCCAAACAATCCTCTAGGGCCAAACAAAATCCTACTTCAGAATACTGACGCCTCAGGTTTGCCCGAATATAGGGTCAAACCAGCGTCCCATCTGAGATCGCCAGAGACAGACTGCCATGTTGTACGATAAGCGGTGGAGTGTCAAAGCCTACGAATTTTGAAAAGAAACTCCGTTCGTGTCTGCGTCTTTCGGCTGGGTACAATGCACCAACTAGCCCAACAACATGTGTTTGCTGTGATTGTGTTACAATTATATTTGTTATGGATTTATTATCTGACTAAAAAGGTACAGACAGTTACAGTATGCTAATCTTAAGCTGGTCCTTTCCTTCCAGCAGAGCCAACAAAGCTATGGATTTTGGGCAGCGGAACAAAGAAGCCCGCAAGGACCAGCGCGGCCTGGCTCCGCGATTTCCTGCGCTAATAATCCCACTTTAAATTTTCATGTTTTCAAAGTTCCCTGGCTGCTTTCTTCAAGTAGACATGATCTTGCACAAACCGCTTGGTGTCATAATACACGGTTAACGAGCGATAACAACGAAATACAACACAAAACAGTCAAACAGAAAATATAAGGACACCAGAAACAGTCTTGGAAAAACAGACAGACTTTTTACAAACATTTTCTGTAAGTCAAAACAGAACATGTATGCTGAAAAACAGGAAAGCTCAAAACAGAAAACGTGCGTTAAAGAACAGAAAAGCTCAAAAAATGAAAAACAAAACTACAGACATTTTTTGGAAACTGCACTACAGAAATTTTCAGGCAACAGCGTTGTCAGAAAATTTCTGTATTTTTAAAGAAATTTTTTACAGCGCTTAAATTGCGGCTGACGTATCCGCTGAGAAGAGCGACAGCTCCTGCGGCATTTCTTTTGCTCAAAAACACTAACGACTGATTTTTTCAGCGGCTACAGTCATTGCTGACGCGATAAGTGAACCAAGGCAGATGAACACGAGAGAGAGAGC
>JARKHS020001708.1:0-29373 GCA_030143305.2 Amblyomma americanum
TTGAAGACTCGGAAAAAGGAGCGAACGCAAAACATGAAATGCTTGCAAAAGCACTCCCCCCCCCCCCCCCCCCCCCTCTTAAACAGAAGACCCGAGAGGCTGCTCTGACCAGATCGCGCGCGGTTGACCAGCGACGCCCGGTGGAACGGGCTTGGGCGGCAGCACGCAGCACCGGGGCCGTGGACTGAGGGCTCCATATATATGCGGACAACTCTCCTTTGTTTTCTGAGTAAATGTTTTTTTTTTTGCCACCACCACTGGGTATAACCACGCGTCGCCAATAGCGGGAAAAGACAGTTTAACGGAGATAATTGACCCATTATCAAAATCCACTAGCACTAAAAATTCGTTCACACTCACGAGCGCACAAAAGTTGACTATAGCAATAAAGTAACCAGCTTGCAGTGGTTTAGCAAAGCCTCCGCTCTTTACTGCTCCGAAAGAGGCTGACCAGGTGCATAATAACTATGCCCACTTATTGACAGATATTCGCACCGTCGTGGATCAGAGGAAGTTGCTGCCTGACCTGATGTTGCTACTGCCGAGCGAAGTCACCCCGTGACCGTTACGCAGGCAAAAAGCAAGAAGCAAACTTTGCTGCTGCGGTGGTTCGCAGAGCGCGACATCACCACTCCCCCGGTTACTGCCATTGTATTCTTTCTCCGATCGTCAGCCGGCCGTGGCACCGGTTCCCCAGTCAGGTCGCGGCCTCTACAGAGCCTCATTGCGACTGGCCCCGTGTGGGAATCGACCGTCCTGGTCACTGCACATAATGGCTGGCCCGAGACGAAATAAAAAAAACAGCTATAGGAGGGGTAGAGGATTGCCCAACCACACCGTCGGACCGATGGGTACGCTCTGGTCTGTGCCTCAGCAACGGGAATTTTAAGCAATAGACCTGAGACAACTACACCCATTAAAACTAAGCAGGACGGTAGTAAACTATTTCTGTTCGGTTGATAACGTTAAATTTTTCAAAAACGTAATTTAGCTTTCTGTGCGATCCGTTTTCGGTGGTCGTTCTGCACAAGCCGTCACCAGCACACATCACATCACACACATCAGCGAGAAGTAAGTTGTTCAGAATTGACAATGTCCAAGACATTCTCCTTTTAAATTCACCAGCAGCTGGCAAGTGGAGGAAACATGTCAGCAGACAACATGCTGATGTCTTCTTCTTTTCAAAGCAGTGAAAGAAAATGTACTTATCATCTCTTATGTTTTCAGCACCCCCATCGCAAGATTAGGCAAGATTATGGATAGTTAATTTTCGGCAATGATATGAAACCATTTATGTGGACGCGTTGGCCTGTGATTAAATCACCAGTTTGATTCATGAAGGTGTGCGTAATGCCATGAGAAAAAAAAAACACATATGAGAAGCGGTTCCACCTCTAAATGTGCTTTCTGCACAATTCACACTCGAGTGCAGGGCCGGTGTAATATGACGATTCTACTCCGATTCCATTATTCCCCCCCACACACACACTTTTTGTCACTGCGACGCTACGCCCTCGCGTTCGCTCTATGGAGGTGTGGCGTCGCCGTTGACAAAGTGGAAAAAACAAACAAATATAGAATGGAATAGGAATAGAGTCGTAATATTACAATAGTCTTGCTCACGAAACATTCAGCACTTCTGAGAAACTTGGCCGCCGTTTGTTGCATCGCAGCAATTTCGGGGCCCGCCCCTTCCCTCTCTTTACAATCCCGTTTCGAGTAATTCGCTTATAATAACTTTGTTTCCAAGTAATTTTGACATTCCAAGTAACTTTCACCCCTTACGGCCAAAAAAAAAGACTACTTTTGCACGAACAAGTCCTTTCATTCTAGAACAGAAGTCAATATGGTATAGTATGGTATGGTATGTGAGGTTTAACGTCCCAAAGCTGCACTTGGGGCTTTGAAAGACGCCGCTTTGGAAGACCTCAGATTAATTTAGACCGCGGCGTGCTTTCTGGCACACAGCACACGGACGTTTTTGCATTGCGCCTCCATTGAAATGCAGTCGCAGTGGTTGGGATTCGCTCCCGTGTTCCTGATGGGTTCAGCAGCCAAACGCCATAATCACTGGGCCATTGCAGCGGATGATGTAGGGAAGACACGTGATGCTTTCTGTGAAAACATGCTCGGTCAGGGCTTCGTTTTGTAGTTCCACCACGATTAGACGTTAAAGGTGAACAACATGCGGGTTTCATAAAAATGTGAACAGTCCAGAAAGAAGTCCATTCCGTATTTCTGAATCACATAGAAGATTGCAAGACGAAAATGCAGCAAGTAGCTTCCTGGCTAGAGACCAGCAATGCAACCTCGAATACTAGTATTCGGCGACTGGGGAGGAGCATTCGCTGGCTTCGAGCGTCTTGCCGGCCGTTTGTGGGTGATATTCCGACGACAAGCAAATACTATCAGCCTGGGCTGAGGCTATAGCAACTTACTGAAAAACAGATTTCACGAAATTCTTCCACAAAATCTACGTCTGAGCAGCTGCTCCGTGGTACCGGCCTCCCCGCACCGACGCACCACAAAAAACGTATTTCGGCCCTTCCCGGTCGATAATGTTGCAGACTTGCTAAGCACGAGAACGTATATATTCTGCCGGTATCATGACCGCAGAAAGTGGCGGTAAAGGTGTTCATTCTCTACGTAATGGTCGGCATAGAGCTCGAATCCTCTGGCGTTGATGATAGCGGATAGAGCATGTACTCCTCCCTTATACATACAGACATTTCAGGTGATTGGCGCGCGTGAATCCGGCGAGATATTTTTTTTTTTACCACACCCGCATTCCGTAAACTTTCGCTGTCGACTATATACGTTGGTTCTAATGTCCAATGAAAGGCGTTTAGTGTAGCAGCGTCGTTTATTTATGAAACAAATACGGATGCAATGGCAGCTTCGTTACACTATTTACACAGTTTCTTCTTGCGATCGAGTAGACATTTCCTAAAATATTTTGCACAGGAAGTAGTAATTAGACATGAGCAACCAAGTGTTTACTGCAGATTTTTGCACAGTGCCGCCCCAGCAATGAATGTGTATAGCGAGAAAGTTTTTTTCATATTTTTATTGCAAAACAAATTTTCAAATAAAAGCGCCCGGATAAACGAAAAACACGGACTCGGTATCTGACGATGCATGGTTCTCTTTTGAAGTGCTGTTACAGTCAGCGATTTCGTGCCCTGAGTGGAACCACTATAGCGAGAAAAAAGCCTGCGCAACAGTTATGAAACCCCAAGGCTGTGATGTTATTATTGTGCGGTTGACACCGTACCTGCGATGCCATATTCCCGAGTTGTGCACCGCGGCATCCCAGCAGTCTTAGCAACCCACTCTCTGGTGTCCGCTTTGTGCAGTGGCTGACTCGAATGGCAAACCTCCGCCGGGACTGCTCCAAGGAAGCGTAGCCGACCTGGGCAACTACGACGAATGCCTGGACGTCGTGGTGCGCGACTTCTACGGCGACGTGGACTTCACGGGCCAGTACTGCAGCCTGTTCGTCAACCCACGGGGTGTCCCGTTCGTGCGAAAGATGCTGGCCAAGTTCCAGGAGCAAGGCCAGCTGACGGTGCGTCAGGAGCCCCCACATTTTCCCACCACTTTCAAACTTTTTTTTTTTTCAAGCACGCGCTTTTCGAAGTTACTGTGGTGACAACAAGAGAGATTACTTCTCAGATCAGGGCTATGAATCCACGGTTTGTTCGCCGATAATCTTTCTAGAGGACTTTTCCCATCAACAGCACACTGCTACCACGGTGTGTAAACACTAGTTGGCGACATAAATGGAACAAAAATGTGTTTATACCAGCAATCGGGCCCGAGATACGATGGCGCTCTATCACGGTGCATTAATACAAACTACGTACTTGCTGCTCCAGCTAAGCACCTGGTAGTTGGTATACGGTATGGTATGGTATGGTATGGTATGGTACACTCTAACCAGAAGGAGTAAAAAGGGAGTAAAACTGTCCTCTGGCGCACACCCTTTTATAAAAGGGTGTTCGCTACAGGACAGTGTACCCCCTTTTTACTCCCATATAGGTGTACTTGTGTTTAGAGTGTATGGTATGGTATGTTATATGAGGTCTAACGTCCCAAAGCGACTTGGGTTATGACGGCGCTCTAGTGGAAGGCCTCAGATTAATTTCGACAGCCTGGCGTTCTTTAGCGCGCACTGACATTGCACAGTACAAAGACGCCTCGCGTTGTGCCTTCATCAAAAAATGTCCGCCGCGGCCGAAGTCGAACCATGTCCTCGGGCTCAGAAGTCCAGTGCCCAAACTGCTGAGCCACGGCGGAGAAGCTATCTGGTAGCTCTTTTTTTTTTCTAAATTTCAACAGCTCACAGCATACTCAATTCAAGGTTAGCCAGCGCAGGTGCGCCGAACAATCACTAAGCGATTTCACGCACGCATGGTTTCGTGAATCCTGCGCGTCACCTTAAATAAAGAGCTGAATGTTCAGGTGGCATACCAAATCTTCTGCTGAGCAAATGACATGCATTCATTCCATGGTGGAACTTTTAAAGCGCTATCGAAGGCAGTTACAGCACCCAGATCATTTGTCCCCCCCCCCCCCCCCTCATAACGTTCGGGCGGCTCATGAGCACAAGGCGCCCATAACGGTTGCGTTCCCTCAGCATGCTAGGCGTACTCTCAAGTGCAGCGCGTACACTCTATGCTCACGCAGGGCGCCAACGACCCGATGAACTGGCTGAACCAGGACCTGTTCTTCGGCATCCAGCTGGGCATCTGCATCCCGTCCTCGTGCTCGGGAGCCGAACTGCGCCACATAGCGGCCACGCTGCTGCACCGATACGGATTCCACACGGTGGTGCGGGGGTGCCAGGTCAAGGAGTCTCGGCCGCCCAACGGCTATCAGCGCGGCATCCTGTGAGCGAACGCGCACCCGCCACGCGCACACGCGAGGCCCAGGATTGCCCTTGCTGCCTTTCTTTACCCCACCCCCTTCCCCGAATGTCAGGACCCCGTGGAGTATCTGTTAAGGGTTCAATTGGACTTATTTTGGGAAATGTGGCGGAGAGTTTGAAGGATGCTTCCCTCCCGCCACCGGTTGGCCCGGTATTGCACTACCTCCGGGATCGGCCTTGTCTTTAGCGCGTCTTTTCTATCCTGTCTTTCTATCCCATCTTTCAACTCTCCTTCTATCTGCACGTGGTAGCGATTGTGGCTCGGCTGGAGCCAGTGAGCAGGCCTGTGCACTTTCCTTTTCTTTCTTCCTGGCAACAACAGACTGACAGACAGACCCCTTCCCCGTTTTTTAAAAGGAAAATAAGAATAGTTCTGAAATTTTTGGAGGGAAAATTGCGAGAAAAGAGTCGCGAGAGCTGTTAAGGGTGTAATTAATCTGTAGTCATTCGGAAAAGTAAAAAAAAAAGCGAACTCATTTCAAACTACCGACTGAGCGGAAACGCTTGTTTGTGAATAAATTCAACAATTGTAGCAGTTAAGGCCACATGTGCGGAAAACTTGGCTGTATGTGCTCCCTCACCGCGTCGTTCGTCAAGGGTACATATGGCCCACTGAACATGAGTTAACAACGGGCGAATCATCTAAGAGAAGAATAGACGCAGCATGAGAACGTGAATAGCACACGGAAGCGGGGCAGTCTGGGGAAGGCAGCCATGTGCCCTTCTTCGCCTCGGGCAGCGTCGAGCTGTTTAGCTGCCTTAGGTGTTCCAATATGTTAAACGAAGTGGCCCATCATTCCGCCTTCTGAAAGTTAACGCAGGGCTCACTTCACCTCGACAGCCGGCGATCGGTTTGTTGTATCAGTTGTCGCTGCGTGAAATGACGCGTTTGGGGAGCCTTATGCCCCCTCTAAAATAATTAGCCTAGGTAACCGTGTTTCGGGTACAGCTGACGCGCTGGTATGGCACAACGCTCGTGCAACTTTTCCTTGCAATTTGAGACGCGGCTACATCGGCTAGCTTCTTTCAGTGTGAAAGCACTACGTCACGGGGCCAGACCTAACCAAGAATCTTGTGGCGTCCCTCACTTTGAGGGTGCAGAAATAAAATAAACCTTGTCGCGACTGGGACTCGA
The DNA here is from genome assembly GCA_030143305.2 of Amblyomma americanum. Classification (NCBI taxonomy): domain Eukaryota; kingdom Metazoa; phylum Arthropoda; class Arachnida; order Ixodida; family Ixodidae; genus Amblyomma; species Amblyomma americanum. The sequence goes on from JARKHS020001708.1 coordinate 6,066, forward strand.
ACTCGCGGGGGCGCGAGCAGATCAGCTTCGCTGGCCACTGCACGAGATCACTATGCTCTCGCCGCAGACGATCACGCCTCGTTTTAAACTGTAACACACTCTCACGCTGTGCATTTAACATCGTCGTCTTCATCAACTTCCATCTGCGGCGAGAACAGATCAGATCAGATCAGCTTAACCTGAGTCTAATATCCTCGCCAGACGTGCCGACGACCCAGCAAAGCAAAACTATGAGGCAACCAGGCTAAACGCATGTTTTCGCTCGTATACTCGATTTAACTACGTTAGAACCCTTCCATTTTTTTTTGGATGAGCGCTTACCTTATCTGCGGATAATACTAGCTGATGCTTTGACAACAGCTGAGGAAACGACGATATTTGCATTGTACGCTGACTCCGAGGCACTGTCGATAGGTCGAGACAGGGCACTTTTCCTTCGCTCACGTAGTCAACGTCACCGGAGGAATTAATCGTTCCGTCTACGAATGCAAAAAAAAAAAGCGAACAACACAGCAGGAACGCATGTCAGAAGGCAACGCTAAAGACAGACCACGCACATTCAGTCCATTCGAATAGTAAGAAAGAAGCTTGCTGTCTTTCTGTTTCGAAACGGTTTAGCTTCAAAACTGTTAGACTGCAAACGTAAGCTGCTTGCCCCGCTGGTATTTTTATGACATTCATCCTTCCGTATAATGAGCGTCCCGTGATGAGACACGCAGATTGTGTTGGGCTGAGATTGTGAACGTTACGGGCAGCGTAACAAAAGCTATATCACTTGTGTCTGTCGCTTGGGTCTCTAGAGAAAATCAGACTCGCGTCGGCCATGTGAGCAGCCCGCTATTTTGAGCAGGGCTCTATACGTACTGTTATATAACCCAACTCAGCTCGCCAGCTAACATTTGTGTCGTGTCCGAGCTCGTCGCAGTTTCCGACCCCACACTGCGGACTTGCGCAAGGCACTCTTTCTCCCCGTGTTGCCTTCAACTTCTAGAGGACAACTTATTTCACCCATACACGCGGTTCCCGCCAACTGTCATGGGAGGTTACGACGCTTCAAACACGCAGTGATGCGGCGCGCATCCTGTGTTGAGTAACAAAAGCGCCCAAGGAAAATATTGTCATCTTCATTTTGGCCGCAAAATCAAGAGCAAACGATATCGCAGGAACGCTCATATGGGCTCTCGCGGGCATTAACTTGCAACCGTCGTGAAAACAAAACAGCTCCTGCATGCGCACAGCTAGTGACGTCAATGCTTTAGGAACAGGAGAAGCGCTGCTGGGGGCGTGTGCGTTCACCGTGAGGTCATGCGAGCATAAAAAACGACCGGACTGACGCGGCTATCACATAGCAGACAGTATAAGGTAGCGCGTTATTGCGGCATGCACTGGAATTCGATACATTGGTTTCGAGTTTTGGGCCGCTAGAATAAAATATTCCTTTCTAGTTAACGTCAGCGGCTGAAAATAATCAACATCGAATATTACGCAGCAACGCACGGAAGCCGCCGACTGCACGAGCAGGAAATAGAACGTGTACTAGAATTTTCCTTTCTATGGTGTGCTCTAACGTTGGTGTCTTGTTCAACTGTGAACAGCTGCAGGTGTTGCCAGTCTGTTAATGCTTAGATTTTAATTTCATAAGATTAAGAGCACGAGCTCGCAGGTTCCATCCCGGTCGCGGCGGCTGAATTTGGCGGTACAGTGGCGCTTCAAAAAAAAAAAAATCAGACGGTGCAAATGGGTTCCAGCCGCTGAAACTGCTATCTATTACCTCGAGCACCTGATCTGCAGCTGTCGGAAACAAAAGGGGCAGATGAGAAGATATGGAGGCGAAACAAAGATAGAAGGATAGCAGGAAAGGGTAGGGGAGAGTCTCATATTGATGGAGGTGAAATTAGAAAACTCCGCCTGGGGGTTGAAGTTGTTCCAGAGACCTCCATTGCGGTGCACCTCAAAAACCTGTCCGTAATTCACACTCTTTCTTTTTCGGCGTTCAGCCATTTGGGTACTCACGTATATAAGCGCACACATAAAATGGGGCTACAGGAACCGCTAAAACGTAGCCCCGATTACCTCTTTGCGTCGAAGTGTATACAGCTCCCCTAGAGCGGCCTGAGGACGTCCCGTAGCTGAAACCCTTCGCTTCTGCGCCACCTACGCAGCTGCAGCGAGTGCGTGCGCGGGATCAGCGGCCTTTAAGTGCCGCTACACCGCTCGTTGTTTCGCGCGTGTAACGCCCTTAACTTGCTTCGCTGAGGTAGCCACACGCTTGGCCTAATACCCGTCACGCTGCCTGCCTTCGCTAAAGGCACCGCATTAGATAAGGACCCCATTCCGCCCCTGTCAACACTCTTTTGTGTTTGCTGCGTGCCTGCACTTTCGAAAGTGCAGTGCCGGCACACCTCACTGAGTAAAAATAAACGCCCTACACCGCGCACTCGTACACGCCCAAAGGGTAATAAACACATCCAGTCAGCCGGAAACACCGGCGGAATTGCTCCTCGCTGAGCGTGCAGTTACGGGAAATGTGCCACGCGAGAGCCCCCCCCCCCCCCCCCCCTTTCCCCCTTATTCTGTCTGTTTATACCCACGTCGTTTGTACTGCTTACGCTTAAATCCTAGCTTTTTTTTTACCACTGGACCGTTTCTACCACTCCTAACAGCATTCACAACTCAAAGCATGTGCACGCAATTGGAGTGGTTTCGGTCATTAGGCCTCAGGCGAAGGCACAGTGCATAATACAGCCCAGCGCTCCTTCGAGATGTGTAAAAGAGATTTCCACTTCGTGAGATGTTTTTATTGTATGAACTTTTTGCCAACACTTGCTAATTATCTGGCGTCACGGGAGCTGCAACCGTCATTTGCCAAAATCTCGCAAAACGAAATGGGCGCCCTTACAAAGAGCGAAAGGATCTGGGTCCAAAAAAAAACAACAACATGAAACCAAAATGGGGAACATCACACTCCGTTGCCGGCACTGGACTGAAACCGCACCTTTGTTCATTACAAAACCGACACATGTTTCCCGGCAAAAGCGACAGACGAAGGGGCTTATAAGCGTGCGAGCAGGCTGCAAAAGTTCCTTATGTAATTTGTGCCTCTACACACTATTTCAGTGTACACCGGTGCAATAGTACACGGTATCAGCACAGCATACCACTGTAACAAACGCGCCGCGGTGGCTCAGTAGACATGGTGCTCGGCTGCTGACCCGCATGTTCCCTGTGAGCCCGTGCCGTTTCTTTGCTGCGGTACTGTACTTTTCCTTGAGACTGTGCGAGACTCTAACACTCTGTCCCTTTTATTACTCGCAGCAGCGCCTCACCGATTTTAATGCCAGCCAGATAGGTCGGTCTCGGCAAATCAAGCCACCTCCTACTATTGCTTTTCTTCCTCTCTCCCATTCGCTAGTGCCTGCTTCGCTCATGCAGTGAGGGGGAGAGAGCACCCCGTAACTAGCGACACACCACGGGAAACGGCAGACAAATTTTTCTTCTTTCTTTCCTCACGAGGCGACGTTGTAGAGAGCAGCATAACACAGCCACTGAATAAACTTGCCCAGTGACTCTAGAGCATCCGCCGGCCATGACAAGAGTTCGCGCTATGACATAAGACTTCGCTCCCCCGTTCTTGGCGCCACATCGCGACGAATAAACAAACAGCGATGTGACTGGGTATGAAATAGAGGAGGAGGCGTCGCCCGGAGAGATAATGCGCGACAATGGTTCTTTTAACGCGCAAGTAAAAAAGACTGATCGCTGCAGCCTTTCACTGTATTGCACGTAGGCACTGGTCAAACTAAGACGCGTTCAGAAAACCAACGCGGTCAACTATGGCAAGGATTCGTGCTGGTGTTTAGTGCCCTTCGTTTTCTTGCACCACGGACGTGTCTTAAAAGTCGGGTTAAACCAGATTTCTCCCCCGCCGCGGTGGCTCAGTGGTTAGGGCGCTCGACTACTGATCCGGAGTTCCCGGGTTCGAACCCGACCGCGGCGGCTGCGTTTTTATGGAGGAAAAACGCTAAGGCGCCCGTGTGCTGTGCGATGTCAGTGCACGTAAAGATCCCCAGGTGGTCGAAATTATTCCGGAGCCCTCCACTACGGCACCTCCTCTCTTCCTTTCTTCTTTCACTCCCTCCTTTATCCCTTCCCTTACGGCGCGGTTCAGGTGTCCAACGATATATGAGACAGATACTGCGCCATTTCCTTTCCCCCCAAGACCAATTATTATTAATTATTAACCAGATTTCTCCCCGAAAATGAGCCGTCTACACGATTTTGCCTTTTCAGTTCACAAAACTGAAAACACCGCAAGGAAATTTGTGGATATCCAGTGCTTAGTCCAGAGGGGTGTCTCCGATAAGCTAGGAACCTTAAGCCTCTTTTAACGCTCGTGGATGAATTTGAGGATAAGTTCGAAAAGGGTGATTTAGAAGCGAGAGGCCAAAACATGGCTACCGACAAGATGTCTTATCGGGGTGACAGCTACCCATTCTAAAGCCATCCTGGCCGAAGGACCTTGCGTGTTAAAATCTTGGCTGTGATGCTGAATGTTCTCGCAGTGTTCACATAAATACAGGCCGGTCTTGCTCAGACGCGGGAGTGCTCCGTAGATTGGTAACTTACGCGACGAAATATGTGCAATAGATTAAGAAAAATTCGTAATTGGTTAGCAATGAGGAACCCGGGATTTTCACGTCGTTTATGAAATAATGAGCAGAAAGTAGGAAATCTGATGTTCAGCAGAAAAACTAACTGTAGTACTAAACTGCCTAGTGCTGAAAAGAATGACCCGAAAAAAAACCCTAACTACGAATTTTTTTTCTTCTGAGTAGCCCGATTTTCATCCACATTTGAGCTCGAAAAATATTGCCCAACTTTTACCCCCCCCCTCCCCCCCTCAGAATTCAGGCAAAAATAAAACCCGGAAACTATGTATAACCGACCGTGCATTCAATGTGAGAAAGTTTACCAGCAGGCGGTAATCGTACATTTACCTCATTTTTCTCTCTTTTTCCCCCGCAGCATATTTCTCGGTGTCCTCTCCATAATCATACTCATCGGGACAGCTTACGACGTTACCCGCTATTATCTGCCAGAGGAAAAGAAGAAGGTCCTTCCAGGTAAGCAAGAACAAACGAATGAGGCGACAACGACAAAGCTCCTGTGACTGATGTAGATTATCATTAGCAATATCTAAGATTTGGTTTTGTTATAAACCTGTACGATTGCAAACCTCCACAGTAGGAGTATTGGCCTGTCACTGCTGCTGCCCCGGCTATCATCACCAGAAAATCAAACTGTCCTCATTACTACAGCGAATAATTGTATACATTCGAGAGCGCACCCTCCAGATTCATTTAAAGCACGCCCATAAATCCGTGCCTGCGTAGAATCGGTGCGCCGCCTGTGTGCTGCTCCTTCGTTTTATATGACGTACGGCGGGTAAGCGCCTCTAAAAGACGCCTCACACGTAACACGCCTGCAGATCGTGCCCGCAAGCCAACAACTTTGCTAATGTTCCCGGTCAGCTGATATGGCAGTTACAACCCCCCCGACGACACACCGGGCCACCGACGTCATGGACCATCATTGATCATGAACGTCTGAGTGCAGTGGGGCAGTGCGGGGGGCCCAAGGGCCTAAGTGCCGTAAACACCGTTCGGTGTAATAAAGTCTTTCCTCCTCCTCGTCACAGCGTTGTACTGCATTTGTGGCGCAGGATGCGATAAGGATTTGCGCCAATTGTAGATAACGCGAACATGTTCGACAGCGGAGTTAATGATTAAGCCAGCAAAGAAAAAAACAGTACGTCACAGACGATCAAATGACACTGTGCACGAACGCACAGTGCAAATATATGGCAGAAATTAAATTTCTGACGGAGCGATTAGTTAGGGGCGACGATACACAGTACGCCAAATCTACGGCGCTAAAGGCGAATGGAACGACACTGGTGGGATTCTCATTTCCTGCCCTGGTGTCCCTTGTACTAAACCCGCGAGTTACGTCATTTGACCCAGTACGTTTGTTTAAATAGTATGTTTCGTCACTTTTGCCCCGTGTACTTCCTTCAATTAACTTCGCTGTGTCGTTTCCCCATAATGCCGCGCGATTAGTTTTTTTTTTCCTTTTTCCTTGGCGCTGTTGATCTTGCAGCCCTCAGATGTCAGCAAAAAGCTTGTAATCTTGTTGAGCAAGCGAGCGCCGTAAGGATATATGACGACAGGCTTAAGCATTCAAAGCGAGCATAAGCATCAAAATTAAAGGCAGTATAAAGAATGAAGAATAGGCAATTAAAGGAAGAAAAAGAAACTAATCAAATGCACAGAGTTTTCCCGGGCTATATTCCACTTGCAATGCAGTGCATGCCTCTTTTAAACTGTCACTTGAAAGAAACTGCTAGGAGAAAAGCGGACATTAAGCGACCAGTACGGGTCTACAAGGGGCTACAAGTCTGTGCCTTTGACGCACCCGACCATGGCGCAAGCACACGGCTTGGCCTGCATTAGACGCAACCTGTTTTGATTTCGCATGCTATGCAGATGCTTGTGACGCGCATGGATGGGTGTTGCGCGCGCGCAGAGCTGCTGACCAAGGTACTGGTGAGCTTCTCGGTGGTAGCCAACACCAACATGCTGCTGACTACGGAGGCTGCCAGCGAGTCGGACAGCATGAAGCTGCGCTTCATCCATGGCATGCGGTTTTGGAGCTCGTCCTGGGTCATCCTGGGGCACACGTACTTCCTCGTCAGCGTCACTGCGCTAGGTGAGGCAGCCTGTACAGGGCAGTGATGCTGGGCTGATATGCGGGGTCTACAGGGAGAAGAACCGAGCTCATGTTCACTGGATGCCGTAAAAGTACGCGGCATCAAACAAGAACGCATATGTGATGTCAGCTTTGCAAGGACGACATGGATGATCAACCAACCAACCAATCAATCAATTAATACATAAATTATTTGAAATAGAGGAGACGGGACTAAAAGCTCGCAAGCTTGACAGAGGTCCTGTCCCCCTTTACAACTCGCCAGTATAGCCGAGGGAACGTCTTGGACTCACAGTAAAATTCTCAGAACCATTCTCAGTGTTCTTATCGATGATGGGGAACCGTCGCGGACAGCAGCATACCCGAAATTCCTAGACAAAAGCATTTCTGAACGGGAAAGAGTCTATGAACTCAATTTTTTTCCATATATTGTAAGATTTCACTACAGCATTCAATATAACCGCAGATCTCCTGTCGGCAGGCTTGCATTTTTTTTTGCTCTTAACGTTTTTGCTATCGTCAAAACCGTTCCCCATTATTTTCCTATGGCAGTATTAACTGCTCGATGCGCGCAATGGAAACACTACAAAATAAAGATTTTGCTACATATCGGAAGAGTGGACCATTAAATTCAATATTTCCATATGAATACCTTTTCCAATAGTCAAAATTTTTGTGCAGTAATGTTGGACACGGTACCGTGACAGGAGCTTCGGCCACAAAACTACGTGAGACGTGCCCTTTGCTCATGCCGCACGCTTTGTGGACGATCGAACATGGCATGCTACATACAAGCTATAGGTTTTGTTCATGTGCGCATAAGAATGACAGTCCGAAGGAATGTTGTGCACGAGGCTGACAAAACGAGACCGCGGAAAAAAAAAACACATCGAAGAGTCTTAATCCGATAGTGACAGCTCCGTCGCTTTCACCAGCAGGGCAACCATTTTTTGTTATATTGATTTGGTTCGCAAGGACGCCACAATCGAGTCAGTATGATAAAGCAAATAAACAATCTGGCTGCCTCTGGTATGTCTTCAAAACGCGATAAATGCTTCACTCTTACGGGACATCATTCGAAATGACCAGCGCGGAAACAGACGAAGACACGAGAAGAAAAAACACTGACGACAGGACGTGTCTACTCGTGTCTTCGTCTGTTTCCGCGATGGTAGTTTCGAATCATGTCCCACCAAATCGCCCAATCGGCAATTTTGATAGATCTTATGGGAAGCCTGGGAGTTGCACCCAAATGGGACCTCAGCGGCGGTCAAGTGGTTTGAGCATCCGCCTCGCATGCAGGAGGTGTGGGGTTCGATACCTAGAGCCTCGAGCTCCGGGGACCCACGGTACAAGCTTTCCCCTGGCCTTGTACTCAGTTTCTCGGGGGCGAAATGCCTGGAAGATAGCTCTTTGACCCTATCTTGTATAGACAAAAACACCTTGTGCCATGGTGCTCTGTGGCCAAGGCTGCCCTTGCGCCGTTAGAATTATTCATCATGATAATGCACCCAGAATGGAACACCAGAGCGAGGTCTGAAATGCCGGAGCCGTACAGCAAAAAAAAAAAATGCTCTCACGCATGCAGCTGTATTTCATCACTTACCTCTTTCTTTTGCAGCCGAGTCCATGAACATCATCAAATACCACCAGCAAGCAGCGTTCCTCATGATAGCGAATGCCTACCCCTGCATCCAGACGTTCCTTTTCATCAGGTGAACGACATCCGTTCTCACCGCATGCGATCAGGGGCTGAGCATGAAACATGCGCCACAAATGGAGCGGTTCGGGCTTGCTATGCCTGCTCAGTGCGAACAGCTGACACGTGTGTTCGTTGTACATATGCTGAAGCCATATTATGCGCGCGACTGGAGACTCCCTCTTTTCGCTGAAGGTAACCCCGTAGAAATAGCACCGGGTTAAACCAGTGCTCCTCCTCGGACAATGCTTCACTAAAGATACGGTAATGAAACTAAGGTGCGAGTGTCGTTTCAGTGCATTCTTGTGCCGTTATAAGTGTCAGCGAATTATGTGAGATAGCTAATTGTTGCTACTTTAAAACGCAAAATGATAAAGCCACGATGCCAAATACAACCTTTGTCCATAAAGTTTCGAGACTGATTTATTTTCTCTAGAAATGATTCACCAAAACAATTGTTGGTGCGTATGTGTAGCGCAAACTTTTCGGGCTAACCTGAGCTATTTATGTTAATTATTGTGGCAGTCGCTAGGTGGCACTACATGTAGAAAAATACGTTGTCACTAGTCGTCTGCGCATTCTACTCTGAGTGAATGTGGAGAGATGGACGTCCACTTCGAACAGCGTGTAAACATAAAATTCTGTGTGAAGCTTGGCAAGACAGCCACACAGACGTATGAGCTCCTTCGTGACGCTTACGGGAACGAGACATTATCGCGGGCGCGAGTTTTCGAGTGGCACAAGAGGTTCGTTTCGAGGAGAACGTCGGTGGAAGACGACACAAAGCAGGGGCGCCCTTTAACCTCACGGAATGAAAACAACGTGGCTCGGATCAGAGAAATCATGCAGCAAGACCGCACCATTACAGTCCGCACGCTATCAGATGCTCTCGACATTAGTAAGACAACATGCCACCAAATTTTGCGTGAGAACGTGGGGAAACGAAAGCTGAATGCCAGACTTGTACCGCACTCCCTCACACAGGACCAGAAGGACATGCAGGCATCAGTGAGCGCTGATTTGCTCTCCAAGGCAGAGAAGGATGCTGCATTCGTCGACCGCATCATTGCTGAAGACGAAACATGGTATTTTCAATACGATCCTCAAACAAAGAGGCAGAGCGCCGAATGACGGTCCACAAGCTCTCCGGCGTCGAGAAAGGTGCGGCGACAGAAGACCAAACCAAAGACGATGCTGATAGCTTTTTCCATTCCAGAGGTGTCATGCACCACGAGTTCGTCCTGCAAGGGCAGACGGCGAATCGGGAGTTTTATATCCGCGGGCTCCAACAAATGCGTGATGCACTGCGACGCCGTCGCCCTGACTTATGGGCATCGGGAAAATTGAGCCTTCTCCACGATAACGCAAGGCCGCACACTGCTCTCAGCGTGACAAAATATCTCGCCAAGCACAGCATTACTGTACTTCCCCATCTGCCATACTCACCTCACCTCTCCACATGCGATTTTTTCCTGTTTCCTCGTGTGAAGAGAGCCCTAAAATGTCGCTGGATGGGGAGCGTGGAGGCCATTCAAGACGCCACGACAAAGGAGCTGACAGCCCTGCCAAAAGAAGCGTTTTCCAACTGTTTCGAAGACCTCAAGAAGCATTGGAAGCTGCGTATAGACTGCAAGGGAGACTATTTCGTTGGGGTGCTGCACAAACGATTTCAACGTTAAACGCATTTTTTCTAATGGACTCAGTCTCGGAACTTTACGGACAGAGGTTGTACATGGGCTCCGAGGAGTGCGGTCCCCGAAAACGGCCGTAGCTATACGCTGCACCGCACGCGTCCTAAGTATACCTCGTATGCTGGAGCGAATCCATGGTCATGTCGAATTTGACGTCATTCATTTGATTAGCAAATTCGCAGCGCAGTTGTAAAAGCGTTTCGTGGCGGCGGTGGCCAAAGAAAGAAGAGTGACAATGACGTCCCAGTCCGAGCGCACATATCTACGTATGTTCCAGACATGCACTTGTCTGTAGCCTGCGAACGGCGTACTGCGGAGAATTCTGGCGCCATCTGGCCCAGGGCTCCAAACATTACCTTATCATCCATGTACTTTGGCGTGGATCGTGCTTCCCACCTCATGCCTCGAAAAGCTAAACAGCACCCAGCAGACAGCGGCAAATGTCACCAACGAACACCACAGCGTTCTATACAGATGTGTGAACATCTGCACGTGTACCGAGATTTTGGCGCACGGTATAAAAAATCAGGAGGCCGAAATTAATAAGCCTTCCACTACGGCGCGCCTCATAACCTATGGCTCAAGCACTCAAAACCCCAATCGGTCAATGAACGCACTCGCCATCATGTCGACAGAGTTTCTTGTTATGCCATGCCTCACCATGCATAAGGCGACCCACGAAAAGAGGCTCGCTGCAAAGGAGAGAAAGGTGAACATTCGGGGCGGCATGAACGCCGTTGGTGCGATACGCGTTTTGGCACGCTAGCTCTAAAATCCCTAATCTCAGATTTCGCGGTGTTTGTCTCTATGAAGCATCTCTTCATGACCTTAAGGTTAATCGGAAAGAGCAACCTCGGTCGCACAAGCCCCACCAGTGGCAGCACCTGTCATCGCAGGGCAGTGGCGCATCGCTTAACCGCTGCACCACTGCGCCATATGAGGACTCCCAGTGATCTATTAATGTAAAGTAGAGAAGGACCAATTACGCATGCATATTGGCATTAACTCATTAACGCTATCGCGTCAAGGTGGAGCTTAAGTTCGATTTCACCGATGTTTGCCTGAAACCTGCTTGACCTTGAAAACCGAGCCTTGGACCAAACCAAAGTGCTAGCGCACCGAATTCGCATTTGGCTTAGCTACGCTAAATATTCCGCCATTTTGCATTAGTAGCCTGCTGCGTGCGCCTTGCTCCACCTCGCTGAAGAGTGTAGCTGTCGCGTGCGTAATAAACGACTTACCTCAAGGACTTCCTTACAGAGCTCCCACATGATCCGTGCTACGAGAGCCAATTTGCTTGTCACAACTAAACTTTCTTCACACGGATCTCATCAGGAGCTCTTTTTTTTCTTTTTGCACAGCGGATTCCTTGTGTCCTTTAACGTGCTGAAATACCTCAAGGACTACAAAGGGACTCTGGCCGTTCCTGTTGCCCTGCTGCTCATCCGTCGATACATCAGGTGTGTATATCGGCCGCCTCTTGAAACCTGTCGTGGTGAGCACTGTGCAGAACACACGCGTTTGAAACTAAGTTTGACGCGCAGCATATGCACGCACTGTCATTCGCTTCTAATGCATCCACATCGCTACTCTTCGTACGCACAGTGACAGGAAGGGCACGCCTTTGCATTGATTAAAAGCAGCAGTTTTATTCACCGAAAGTCAAGAAAATCATTTTGTGAGCTTTTGTTCCCGAGTGCATGCTTCTTCTCCTGCTTTCAGTTTATATCTGTACACGCAGTTACTTCGAGTTACCACTGCATAATAACGGTTAATGACGGCAAATAACGGCCCTTAACAGGGCCGACAATACATGCAGCGAATAGAGAAGCTAAGCGTACGGGTCAAGAGGTTGCCCGGCCCGCGTGGCTGGTGGATTAACAGAAAATGAGGCCTTCTTCGCAAGGCACGCAAGCGACAGGAGCTGAGGTTAAGCTGGTGTCCCCTTGAGCATTTCGACTCTTCGGTACGCTTCACTTATTGACAAAACCACTAATCACATCTATGCGCAGCACAGAAGTATTGGGGATCACCTGAATAGTATAGCTGTCACTGTGTTCCCAAGCCTGCTTTTCTCCTAAATTTAAGCGACACGCTGGTATTGCTTCGCACATCGTTTGTTCATGTTAAGCAGGCTTTAAGGTCACAGTAGTTGTTTTATTCTGCGAAGGCTCCAAAGCCGTATCTACGCGCCTTCGCCCACATTGCCGGGTAAGGAAATAAAGGCCTAAATGTCACAGCATTTCAACGGATTTTCTCGCGGCGTCCTCGTAGCATCGCATGCCCAATTGGTAGCGACAGCCGCTTACTCTGACTACAACTCGCACGTGGTCACGTTTGCTGCAAAGCAACTAATAATTTGTTGCCAACAGCCCGGTGGTCTAGTGTGCGGCATGCGTGGATTTGACAAGCACACCTTACGTCACTTCGTCGTCTAAGTAATACTAAGTCGAGTAGCCAAAGAACAGGCTGGCCTTAAGTACATACCTTGAGGTCCCGGTCTCACACTTGCTAAGCAGACTTGCTGCGGTACCTGAAGTACGAAGAAATAACGATCGCTGATAACAATGTGGCGCCCTCTCACATGTATTCGGGCATTGTTTGTACACCCAGCGCCACTCCACTTTACCATTTCATCGCTTCATCGCTTACCACGTGTCTAGGGTCAGCAGAACTGTATCGAGTAAAAACGTAGAATATTTCCTATGATTAGCTTTACGCCCGCGGTTCGCGCAGCTATCTTCAGATCCAGATATTTAACCCCGAGTCTTCCCGCTGGCGCGCAGGATCACAGCACCGGTGATGTTCGTGGTGGCCGTGTGGCTGCTGTTCCCGCTGTTCATGACGGGGCCGCTCTACTCCGAATACAAGGACGTCCTTTTCGGCCAGTGCGAGAAGAACTGGTGGCGCGTGGTGCTCCACATCAACAACTGGATCCCCTTCTTCGAAATGGTGCGCGCCTCATGTCAACTGCTCTCCCCGCGGGCCACAAAGCGGCGGCAAGCTGGGAGTCGGCGGTGGCTCCCCTACCGAGGGTTGCCCACGACGAGACAAACTCAAAAGGAGAAAAAGCGAGATGAGAAATAGTTGTATGCAGAGAAAACACTTGGCACGACCAGCTGCGTAAGATATATGAGCATCCATCAGAATGAAATATGCACACACTACATTCTAAGCACTGCCTTTACATCCAACCCCGCCGCGGTGGCTCAGTGGTTAGGTGCTCGGCTACTGATCCGGAGTTCCCGGGTTCGAACCCGACCGCGGCGGCTGCGTTTTTATGGAGGAAAAACGCTAAGGCGCCCGTGTGCTGTGCGATGTCAGTGCACGTTAAAGATCCCCAGGTGGTCGAAATTATTCCGGAGCCCTCCACTACGGCACCCCTTTCTTCCTTTCTTCTTTCACTCCCTCCTTTATCCCTTCCCTTACGGCGCGGTTCAGGTGTCCAACGATATATGAGACAGATACTGCGCCATTTCCTTTCCCCTCAAAAACCAACCAACCAATTATTACTTTACATCAACTGCAGTCGGAAAATGCGACGAAAATTGCTATCGCGGTTTTCTCGTCGCCTCTGACGCCGTTTCGAAAATTCCTGTAGCATCCTAGTAAAATTCTATTTGCTGGCGATACACCGCTGCTGCAAACCGTGGGAATACGTCGCTCTGAAGGACTTTGTCCTGCGACACATACGCTTCTCCAATGACGACACGAATTTCCGATAACACTCTACAGAAAGTAACTTTCTGTTTAACAAAACCGTACTTCCTGCCTTTTTTTTTTTTGTCGCGAGCAGAATACGGTTAGGTTTACAGCGCTTTCATGACAGGAGACTCGGTTGTATTTCCCGAAGCGGGGGCGTCTAAGATGCACCTGAATCACGCCGTTTGAGGGGCTTTAGCCCTCACGCCCGCCTTCTTATCTGTATGCGTGCTCCGAGACCAGCAAAATGTGTTTTGTTGGTATTTAAAGATTTCCAGAGCCGCCTTTGGCATGGAGAGGGCAGAACCGATTCCGAAACGGATTCAGCGTGAGAATGTGAATTAATTTTCAATCGCTTTCTTTGTCAGCTTCCAATTGCGTCGTTTATGAAATGTACGCATATTATTTTTTGTTTTTTTTTAGTGTCTCGGCCATTTGTGGTACGTCAGCGTCGACTGGCAAATCTACGCTTCCCTGTGGGTCATCCCCATCTTTATGATCAGGTATGACAACTCAAGCTCCCCTTTCTGTTTTTTCGATTTTTAAAAATTTATTTCCCGTTTCTTATTTAGACGAGGGTCTATAATTTAATAGTATTTTGTCGAGGTCAAAACTGTGCAGATAAGACTTTAACGCGTTCGTTAAACGTAAGAGAGAAACTGTGCATTATATGCATACTGTTTTATGCGCCAAACGGACGCCAGTTTGCCAGTTTATGATTTGTTTTTTCTTGGGGGGGGGGGATAGGAAATGTCGGGTGCAAAACATAGACCAAAACTAGTACATTTCCGAATGACCTCAAAGTGAGCTAAGCTCAACGCACAACAGTATAGAATTTTGTTGTGGTGATGCCGGGAAGAAAACCTGACTCTAGTAGTATCTTCGCGATAACAGTGTGGATCATCGACTCGCACATTTATATACAGCCCCGAGGAATCCCTTACATGCATAAACACTATTCTTATTCAAAGCGCCGGATATCTACTACAATTGTAGCAACAATTAGACGTGGATGTCATGGAAGTGTTTCATCACCGTCGTCTATGATTGTTTTGCATGGGTCTAATCAGAAACGCACCAACGCGTCTTAAAAGTCGACACTCAGCCTTCAGTGCACCTCACATCCCGTCAAGAGCTCTGGCCATCCGATATTTGCCTAGGGGCTCTGGACCTCGTCATCACCCCCATGAGGTCTCCTGCAGCAGCGGAAACAGCTAATATTCCCTCACATATGACACCGACAACGTAGCAGATGTTGATACTTAATGCCGCACTGCAGACAGTCCCAAACGTCGCATTCTGTGCGCTAGAAAAATGCTGAACTCACCGCCTTTTGCTTGGGCGGCAAAGTGAGAGTAATAGCTGTGTCACACTGTGAAGGGTCCTTAAGGGTGCAATAAATGATGATGATGACCCCTCCACCCACTCCCGCCCCGCCACTACCAAGCCCAGGTGACCACAGGTGGCGTATTCTCGACAGAGTCCGTAGCCCGGCTCGCATGCCTCTCATGGCTCAGGCCCCATACGCGCAACATTTATTCATTTACTCTCATGGCCAAAAGATAACAGTGGGGAGCGAATCCCACTGAAATAACAAGAACCACTGATGCAGCAGATTACACCTCATTTGCGGCGATGGTCGTATTGAATATATCCTGGCGTTGGTAATGGAGGCAGGGAGATCGTACCAGCCTGGGTTCTCGAAACAAAATAGATGAAGCGTAAAAAAGGAACATTTTATTACATTTTTCTTCGGACAGGAGGCTAATAAATGCTAGGGTTTTTCGGTTACGACATATTAAGATCCTGGAGACAGTACGTGAGGCCATCGCAGTGAAAACTGCAACGCGTATACCAGGTGTTTCAGGGAAACCGGCACTAATTTGTAAAAGTGGGTTTTTTGAGGTAACGAGCCGCTTTTTGAATCATAGTAATGCCAGTGTTAGCGGACACCAGATAACAGGCGAATCATACTAACTAGTAAATGATTAACTGAATTCTAATAGTTAACTTTAACTATTGCAAATAGGCGTCTGGTTGCAATTAAAGATTTTCAGCCGACCATTAGCAATAGCTATAGCCATATTAGGGTTTCGAGTTTCGAGAACGCAATTACCCTCGACGGTGTATCTCGACAAAGTTTGGCCCTTTCTCGCGCAATTCAAAAACCGCGCCCTTGCGGTGCCTGCGCAGCGACGTCATTTAAACCGCGTCACTCTGTGGCGCACGTGCCACGTGACCTTCTCTGTCCCACCTTCACAGAGAAGGTCACGCGGCATGCGCAGCAGGTGGGACGGAGAACGTCACGTGGCATGTGCGCCACGGAGTGACGCGGTTTAAGAGGACGCCGCTGCGCAGCCACAGCAGGCGCGGCGTTACTAATAGTTAATTACTAATGGTCTGCTGTAAATCTCTAACAGCAACCAGACGCCTATTTTTAATCGTTAAATTTAACTATTAGAATTCAGTTAATCATTTACTAGTTAACACGATCCGCCTGTTTCTGGTGTCCGCTAACACTGGTATTACTATGTCGCAAAAAGCGTCTCTTTACCTCAAAAAACCTACTCGTAAAAATTACTGGCGGGCTTTCCTGAAACACCTGGTATAGCGAGGTAGCGGATACGATGCTGCGCCGCGAGTTGCTGACCGTAATTGATTTACCCTAAGGGTGGCTGAATGACGGGCCCTGACAGTGCGAATGATTTCCGAAGCGTATGTAGTAAAGGAGATGTATTATTATTCTGAGCTGTACCCATATCTTTGCTATGCGCACGTTCGGCATACGGGGTAAACAAAAATGCACGGAATGAACACCTAACGTAATTTAAATGGGACCGTGATTTCTGTTTACTGTGCGCGTATATCACTACATGAGAGTTCAACGTGACGCAGTTACAGTGCATTTTATACAGTGATGAAAGATGTGGGCGTTCCGGAGAAAAGCGTCAGAAGCATATGTTGCCGGTATATTTCTGTGAAAGCGTTTCGTGCAAACTTGCTTTGAAAAATATTTCTTAATTTGGAACGAATTATTCTGGAGTGTCGTAAAGCATCATTTGATTCAGATTCAACTAAGAATTAAAAAAAAACAATACTTTGACGGAATGAACAGCGCATAATGGTAGTTCCTTTTCCTTCTCTGTATCAACAGAAACGCAAAACAGAACACCTTCAATAACGGTACGCTGTACAGCTGGCTACACTGTTGCTGTGCCTCAACGCCACGGATGCGATATTTCTTTTCGAACTCTCGTTATCGTTACCGCTTGGCCATGCGTTGTGTCGCGCCCTTTCTGTGTCGCGCCCTTTTCTAAGTAATGAATAATAAACAAAATGAAAAAGCAGAATAAAACAATAATAAAAAATCACGTACGCTCAAGGATTTGACTGTGAGTGTTCGCACAAGCCATCCAGCATCTTTATTTAGCACAAGCCTCCAGGACGGCAGGCCTGCGCGAGACCTCTGTCTCAGGCAGTGATTTTGCTTCTCTCGTGTGCCGTTCAGGTACAAGAAACTGGGTTTCGCCCTGCTCATCCTGGTCGTTCTTGTCACATCGGTGGTGGTCGCGATCCAGACACGACTCTACGACTTCGGACCCACTGCCATTTACATCGACACCAACATCAAGTGAGCCTCACGTTAACCACAGCGGCGTCGACACAGGGCGCTTCATGCAGTACGCAACCCAGCCTTAAAGGAACATACACGGCATTTTTTTTAGACAAATGATAGGGCAGCATTTCGTTCATCATGTCTTTGTGCATGCAGCAGAGCGTATGATGCGCCAATTTATAACCACCGGCCACAGCCTATGACCGGCATTTTTTGAAGTTGTAAATCATCAAAATAAATTTTAAAACGCAGGATGTTGCTGGCCTGAAAGGGAGCACGTACAGTAGGTAGGAGTAATTCGCGACAAAGCCATTTAAAAAAGCACGCGCCCGAACAACTGCGGTGCAGGACTGCTCCCCAACAGGCAACGAGAATTCCATTGCACTTACCCGCATGCATATCTTGTGCAGACGTGTCACGGGCCACCTTACATCAAGTTGCCAGCGCGTAACAGCTTCTTTTTTTTTTCCACTATCAGAAGTGGGCGCAGGAAGGAGTATGCTTCAGGAGCGTTGCCCAGCTTCTCAGCGTCTGTTTTATGGCTTACTGAAGCGGCCAAGCAGAAAGAGTAAGCTCCAGCCACGGGTTCAGTTTTTGTTTAATGTAGTAAAGTGGCAAGTGAACAAATCAGGTGAAAATTTCTTCCAGGTGCTACGACTGAAGTCTCTGAGAATAGTTATGCACTGATAAAGTGCACACAAGATCTCGCATAATGAATGAATGAATGAGTTTATTGATATCCAAAGAAAGGGTAACGGAGATGAGGATCTTGAACAGGTGGTCGGCGTTCCTAGGGCAAGGAATCTGTTGGCCTCCGCTGCAGCCTAGGCCCGCTCCACCAGACGAAGGTGGTCTTGCAGGTCTGAGCTGGTTAAGAGCTAGGGCCCCCCACTGCTCTAACTAGGGCCGAGGATGATAGGTGCTGATTAACACCTATCTCGCACAAGGTGGTGCGCTTTGTCTTCGCGAAGCTCTTTTCTTCCTAATTAGTACATAACTATTCTTCGCGTCTGATGTCGTAGCGTACTGAAGAATCTTTCATCGCTTGTCACTTCATGTTAGGAACAAAAATTTAATCTTTGGCTACCTGGAGCTTACTCCACAAGCCATAAGCAGACGTATAGCGGACAGGGCTTATGAAGCACACTTTTCTGCAGCCACTTCAGACCGCCGGAAGAAAATTTATGTACCGATTATGTATAAAAGAGTTTTGCGGCAGCAAAATAAAAAATACGAGCCTTGCGCATCTCTTTCAATCTCTCGCAGCAAGACGATAGATGCGGGCAACCAGGTGTACTTCAAGCCCTTCGCTCACGCTGGAGCCTTCTGCGTCGGTATCGCCACAGGCTACGCTGTCCTGGCATTTGGAGCCATGAAAATCAACCTGGTAAATCTTCCACATTGCCCTGATCAACCGGTGTCCAATATGCTGAGCCTATAGTGCATGAAATGAGAAACGCGAAATGAACTTGGGGGTGCAATATCTCTCTTTCATGTCAGTTACTGCATGCTATTGAACGTCATTTCCTCTTCTATATATGTTACTTTGACCTGCCTGTTTAGTCTTTCAAGACTGCAGTAACATTATGAATACCGTATTTACTCAGACATAGGTCGACCTGTGTTTTAAAATCGCGCTCACCAAACTCGGGGGGGGGGGGAAGGGGGATTACGCGAATCCCTGCGAGGGCAAGACGCAAACCCGAGGCTACAAATGCAGAAAAGGGAGAGAACGACACTAACGATGGCACTGCAGAAGCGTGCCATGCTGGGGGAATTGGTGTACTACGTTTGACGGGGCACCTATCTGTCTGCAGCTTCTCATGCGTCCGTTTTCGCTGGTTGCACCCAGCAACGTGACGATACTGTAGAACGCCTTGTCTTCTGCAGCCCGCCTTCCAACTTGCACTGCATTGCCCTTACTGCGCTAATTGCCCTTTCTTTTTCAAGACAGTCGCGCGAAAGGTTCTCGGATAAGGCCGGCACGACAATGAGCACGGATCCCCACGGCGGCGGCCGTGCGCTTCGGAGGCCTCGTAGCAAAAACGAAAACTTCCAGTCGCTCAGGCGCACGGTGATTCATGCGTCCCGAACGTCGGCAGCCGTTCTCGGCAGCATTTCGGCAAGCCGGCGTCTTAGCCGCGAAGGCGTCGAAGAATTGCACTGCAGCAAGCTAACTCGATGTCGCCGAAATGTGCGTCGGGTACAAGTAGCTCCATTATAGGAGGGAACACCTTATCCGCACGCGACCAATGGTTACTCCATAAGTGCGAGTGAAATGCCCGCTTTTATCCTTTGTTCTAAATGGCTTTCCTCCGTACGGATAATCCCCATGAGACATTTTAAACTTTAGTGCGAAATTAACAACACTGTTCGTCCTTTTGTGCACACTGACAATTCCATTTCATATTTGACCTGCCTGTGCCGGGGAAATAATATAATAATAATAATAATTGGTTTTGTGAGGAAAGGAAATGGCGCAGTATCTGTCTCATATATCGTTGGACACCTGAACCGCGCCGTCCGTAGTGAAGGGCTCGGAATAATTTCGACCGGGGAAAGCAGCGATAGCGTTTTCGTGCGGCCGTGGAGGATTATTGCCGTTAGCGTACGACATCGGTGAGGATGCGGGCGTTGAACAGAAGATTGGCGCTGTCTCGCGTCTTCTCTCCCGCGTTCCCCAGAACGAAGCGTCTTCGCGCTTGGTGAGGAAGTGCGCCATCTCCGGTGACGAGTTTTTCACGGCTTTTCAATTGCATGTTGGCAGCTCTAAGATTCCCTCGGTCGGCCTACACGAGAACCCAGCTTTCTTTTTCCGCTTCCCGAAGTTATGGGTCCATCTATACCACAATATGGTAAATTAGCGCTCCACTGCCACACATCAGAGAGAATGCCCCGGACAAGCGGTGGTCCCGGGTTCGAATCCCGGACCAGAACGATTTTTTTCTTCAACTACAAAGTTTCTGTGAAAGCTGTAGATTTCATTGCAGCCGTATGGCTGCGCTTGGATGGACGCTAATGAGTAATTACTGCCTTGTTAGCGATCAATACCTCGCCGCGACAATCAAGCGTGCGCAACAAATAGACTAATACATTGCTTTGGGATCATTGATTCCTAGTCGAAAGGAGCACGGCGCTACACGAAGGACGCAGAATAAAAAAGCACAGGACCGGCGTCGGTCCTTCCTCTGTGCCTTTTTGAGTCCCTGTCCCCCCTTGCGCTGTGCTCCGCTCGACTACATATAGATACGTGATTCAGCCTGGGGCAGCGCTTGTCTCAAATGCCGCTTTCTGTCCAATGTTTCGTTACCAGCCTTGTTAGCCACCAAAACGGCAAATCAAGAAGCCTTGCATTTTGACCTCGCATTTGTCCTCTAGATCTGCAGACAAATGTTTTCTATCCAAAGTCCACACCTGTAATGTCTGCATTTACGAGAAACCGTTATCTATTTGCTTTAAACACCCTCCCCGCAGAGGGGCGCGGTAGATTCGGTGCTCTGGCCGGATGGCGTTTAAGCAGCCCACATTTCTGGTTAAGCTTGGCACCTCTGTGTGGACAGTGTACTAGGCCAATAGCGCGAACGACACACTGCTGTGTGGCTGAAGTTCAGCATTCGTGAACTTTTCGAAGAGCAGCAAAGTAACGCAGCGCTTTGTATTCTCATCGGCAGGCCCTTCGTGGAGCTCCGGTTAATAGCGAAATAATGTTAAGCACAGGAAGGTAGAATAACGTCTATTTTTCCTTGTCGCGCTACTTGCCCGAGCACCACGCACTCCGTCCAAGGCGGTCTTCCTTAAAGGGACGGGCCGGCGGCAGCTGATGCAGGCGGCCATGTGGGTGCTGTCGGGCGTGATCGCCGCCGTGGTGATATTCGGGCCGTTCCGGTGGTACAAGGGCGCCGCTTACGACACGGCCGACGCGCTGCTCTACGCGGCCACACACCGCACCGCCTGGTCCCTGAGCCTGGCCTGGATGACGTTCGCCTGCGCCACGGGTCGCGGCGGTCTGGTGGACCGCTTCCTCAGCTGGACGGCATTTGTGCCGCTCAGCCGGCTCTCCTTCTCCGCCTTCCTCATGCAGACCGTGGTCATCCTCAGCAGGACCCTGGTCACCCGGGAGCGCATCCACTACTCGCACACGTCCATGGTGCGTACAATCCATGCGCGCTGGCCCTCAACCCTTTCTGGACTGCAGAAGAGTAACAGCTCAAATCTTCACACGGGTGGTCGCCACACCGATATTTATGCAGTGGCTGGCAGAATTTGACGCGCGTCCTAATCAGTGTCGCGAGACGTATCCGCGATCCGCTTCAACACCACTGGTTTTCTCCTTACACATTACGTGAAGCAGCGAAGACGAAACAATATTGTTGATGGCCTGACTTCAATGCCACCTACTTAGAATAGAAGACTGGGTCCCTGGAATGTACCATTTTAAATTCCGAGATACATCCTAAGGCTTGCGCAGAAGATCTTCGAGGAGTCAGTTTTGAGCCCACCCTTCAGAGCTCACCTCCATGGATAACAATACAGAGCACCTCTTGGAAGCGTACGCCGCATAGATGACCGCGCAGGTGGAGGATAGGTTACACACGTTAGCCAGATGGAGCTCGGAATAAATAGGATGAAGTCAGACAGGCTTCCATGGGAGCTCCTCTGAAAAAAGCAGGGGAAAGCCGCGGTAATCCGTCAACAATATCAAGCGCTATCGGTGGGAGTGCATTTCTGCATAAGTTTTGCCCAGCGTTTCGCGGATGCACCAGCAATTTTTTTCTTCACCGTAAGCTGCCTCTATACTCAGAAGGTATAGCGCCAGTCTTCCCACCGACCTCCTCGCTTTCAATCTTCTACTCTGTGCTCGCCCCCACCCCCTTACTCCACATCCGCGACACGTCGCGTGCGGCCGCGTGATGTATCCCACGGAGCGGTGATTTTTATTTCACTTCGGGAGAGGGTAACCATGGCCAAAACTTTTGCAAATCCACGAGGCACAGTCGCGTCATTGCCGGCTGTTCGAATAATTACCCACTGAACGAAATAAAGTGTCATAAAAAATAGCTATAATCGCTCCGCATGAGAGGCCAAGCTTCGCGTTTTTTTTTTAAATCCGGCGCAGAATTGAGACCCTTATTGAGGGCGCTCGCAGGCAAAAATGGGTAGGGTGCCTCGATGCACCCTAAAAATGCGTGGGCAACGAGGTTCGAGGACAGAACCGACAGGAAAGGGGGAATGCCGATACACTTTAGCATACAGAGGACCTTATTTCAGCGGAGCTAACGCCGTCTAAAGCGGAACATAAATTGGCGTAATCTGACCCGGGGGATGGCAACCATGAACTGGGACAGCGCGCATTCATTTGGCCTTCGGCCATCGTGACAAGTGCGATATACTGTTCGGCATTGGACAGGATAACAGCTGCATCCATGCGGCAAGCAGGATTTTTACGAACGGCAGCGCATCACTTCACACCAGGACTCCCCAGTGCTACGTTCGTGCGGACTTTGTCTGCAAATTTAACCAGTGGATGAAAAGCTCGCTGCAATTTTTGCAAGGGCAAGCTCCCGTGAATTACTGAATCATAGATTTTCATCCAAATTACGCGACTACGGAGTAAGGAAATTAGCGCGCACTCACATGCATGCACAAAGAGCAAGAGCATAGAACGAAACTATGCGCACAAATACGTGAACAATGAACGCGTGCAGGCTAAACTTATTTCTGATCACTGCTCTTTCTCCCGCTGCTAAAGGGCTCTCCATATTTAAAGGGGCAGCAGTTCCTCGTCGCCACTGCTCGTTCTGCACATGCCTCACTATGCACACTTCCCTTTGC
>JARKHS020001709.1:0-26796 GCA_030143305.2 Amblyomma americanum
TTTGGGCACATTTTTTAGCCTTATAGGCTATCTGAAGCATGGTCATCATCCCAGGGAAAGCTCACTCTTCACTGTGGCCTGAATGCATCCATCTAGGCCGGGGTGCTTTAAAAATGCATATAAAGTAACCCAATGCATTGGCATATATGCATCTTGTTACAGAGAGCTGAAAAATCGTACATTGACCCTGTGACTGGCTTCAATGTCTTTACCGGGCTCTTTCATTACCTGCGAGGTTACTGCTGTGGCTTTGGATGCCGTCATGTAAGTCAAATTTTCCCTTGGATTGGTGAAGCTTGATAAGTTGATGTTTATTAAATTGTGTGAAAGGAGGTTGCTCTGAGCAGTTGACAGATGCTGATATAATGTTGCGTGTAGATATCTTTATTTACACAAAATGGTAGCAGCGGTACAAAAGGCTTACATTTCTCAAGTAATTAGAAAAGCACATGTACACTTCAGTGTTTTGTGTCTAAGGAGAAAAGAAATGACCTCTCTTTTTCTTGGCAACTAGGGTGGCAGCATGAGTACATTCTTCTCTGCTTTTTTTTTTTTGCCTCATAACTCTTGCGTGTAGTTGCTCAAAACCGCCAAGCTCTTTAGTTGGAACAAAACTGTTCAACTTGATGGTGATGGTCATTATGGCTGCTTAATATCATTACAGTAGTTTGAGATTGCAGTAGAGTCAGCAGCTAAATGTTCTGAAATTAATGTCTGCTGCAGCCTACAAATATGATGCAAATATAGATTTGTGGTGTTTTTTATGAAATATGAATGGGATTTAATTTCTTGCTCAGTAACCTTTTCTTTCAATTCCAGTGCCCCTATCAGCATATAAATGCCAAGGATGAAGTGAAAGAAAAGATGATGTTTAATTCTGCTTTTTATATTCCAAGAACAATGGCTTCAGGGTCATGACATGAAATAAAAAAAAATTGTCTTGTGAAAAAAAAAGGAAAAACATTCATGGTCTCAGCATTGGTTTCTGTATCTGCATAAAAGGAACACTCATGCATCACTGCATCTATTAACATTCAAGGCAACGTCAGAGTTTGTCATACCACCGCCATCAAACACATTATGAAACCAACAGAATGTGCACAATTACACCAACACATAAAGCAGACAAGCCCCTAGAACAATAAAGGGTTGCCAACACATAATGAAATCTCCAGCTCACCCACATTCACTATGCACAGTATATTGGTCAAGAACTCTCATACCATCATCACTGGAGCAGATGCCATTGCTACTGGTAGTACAGTTTATACCCATGCTTCTAAGGGACAAAGTGGCCTCCTTGTTTGCTAGTTGCAAGTGGTAATGGCATCGAATAAGGGATTGTATGTGGACTTTCATGATCATGTCAATCCTTGCAGAGTTTTTCATTTCAGCATGGCACACTGCCCTTCTATTGTTTTTTTTAATGCCACAGCTTTTCGCGCCCACTTGCAAAGCATTGGTTTCTTTATTTTTCTTGTTGGGGAGGGGACATTGTGTTAAAGATACCCTTACTTCGAAAGTGAAATGTGTGGAACACTAGCGGAGGTATGATTATTGTCCTGGGCTAGCTATAGTGTTCCATATTGTAGCTTTGAGAAAATGCTAGGACATGTTTTATGCATGCATGTCTGGTATGAGTAGAACTACAAAGTCCCAAGTACTTCTGCTACTTAACAAAGTGAAGTGAAAAACACTTTGTGCAGTTCCATCATTGTCACAATCTACTCTTAAAGGACTTTCCAGGACTTGGATCTACAGCATAGCAAATGGATCCTACCTCCAGATTAACTAATAAGGAGAAGACCTTTTCCGTTATTGTCTCAGGCACAAGGAGACCATGGGCAAGCACTGTATCACTGCACACCAACTGCACTTGCTCCAGCCATAGCTATGGAGGTCAGGGAGGATTCTAGAGAGTACTGTACGCCGTGAAGGAACAGTATTTTGTCTAAATATACACATGAAGAACCGGTGAACAATAATTAGTTCTTCAATTCTTGCATACAACAGTAACTTCCGTATTCACAATGGCTGTTGTCCCACTTTTACTTAACATTAGTGATGGGGATGTACTACATGATGTTCTGTACAATTGATTATGCATTCACCCAAATTATTTTTTGTAAATGTGTGTCACTTCAAGACTTTATATTTCCAGAATATAAAGTAAAAGCATGCAAGTTTGGAAGCACTGTATACTTTGTGCATAAACATTTCTAACCCACAACAAACGGAATCATGGGAACCTGCCCATAATGTGTGTAAATAAGTCATCTCCTTGTGTTCATTGTTACATCAGGAATGTACAAAATAAGTCAGATATGTATATCTATTGAATTGAGATATCTATTGACTTCACATATGTCATTTCCTTTCTTTATTGTTATATAATAAGTCTACAAAAGAAGTCACATTGTATTATACCTGTTGAATTAAAATATCCATTCAATTGAACTATTTTTCTGCACTGAGTAATGTCTAGGGTATTTTACAGCCACAATACAAGTTTTACTGCACTATATGGCATGAAATATTTGAGGACTTCTACTAAATGTCAGCACTCAACTTAACTTCTCCTGTTTATAGCAGTCAGTACTGTTCACATATGTATGCAGAAGGGAAGCAGAGGTAGGCTGTTGCTAACCGCATTCTATGCAGGTTGTCACATACAAGTCTAGAAGTATTTCTGGTTTCCAAAGTCTTCTGGGGAGGGATACTTTTCTGAATTTGGGTATAATATGCAGACTAGTTAGTGAAGGTGACTGCCAATTGTTGTAGTGACCTTAAAACCACTACCTCACTTTGCATTCTCTTATTTGTTATCAGTAGCTGAGGTGCGATTGGCATTAAACTTTTGGATTGTGCTGTACATGCTTTCTTGTGCCATTTTAACCAGCCAACCCTTTGTAGCACTAAATATAGCTTGTAATGGAAACAGTGATACCATGATGTTTAATGAAACAAAAGTGTGGAAACTTTCCTGAGTTTCAAGATGAGTGCACTTCTGACAGCTAAAATGAAAATGGCATTGTGATGGTGCACAGCTGTGAAGGGATTATAATGGGCATTCACTCGGATGCAACAGTGACACAACCCTTGTCAGTTTAATCAAAAACTGTTTTGTGCTGGAGCCAGCATGCTACCTTTTCTGTAGTATGTGACTGGTTGGCACCCTTAGGGCATAGTGTAAATAGTGCACAAGGAGTGAATACAGGTATATTAACCGAAATAGCGGTTTCCTGTAGTTTGACAGGAAACTACCGTAAAAACCGGACTATAGGTCGGACTGGAATATAGGTCGACCCCCTAACTAACCATTTCTAAAAATGAAAAAGATCTTTTTCAATGGGAAAAGTACCGAAAGACATCCTTACTTTGAAACAAATGCGACTCGAGAGGTTGCACAATGGTGACAGTATTTAATTTCATTTAAATGCCGCTTGTATGTACACCCGGCAAATGTTTTAACAATATCGCGCACCAATCGGCCCGCGTGTTTGTTTCTGGCACAGGCAAGTACGGCGCCGTAGAGCAAAGCCCTCCTCTTCATGAATCGCCGCAACCAGGATGGCGAGCCTTTGAATTGCGCCCTCGTGAGCCTAGAGGCACGCGCGATCTCTGCCGCTTTCACGCGGATGCATTTAGCAGTCACAGGCAGTGATCTTGCTCGCAGCGCAACGTTTCCTTCCTATTCTCGATACACTACGGTCTGCCCACGAAATGATGTTTTCTTCTGGTTGCTGCAAGTTGTAATACGCAGCCTCTGCCTCCGCCAGTACTGAATGCTCTTTTCGGATACTCCCAATTCGCGCTGTGCCGCCAGGTTCCCGTGAGCTTCCTCGTACTCAATCGTGTTTTTCTTGAAGGCGATGGTAAATTGCCGTTAGCTTCCGCTTTGCATTTACTGAAACGCAAAATGGCGGCACTGCTGCTGATGGCGATGGTGATGGAGGCTGTTGACTTCAGCCACCCATTGTAGCTAGACTTCCGTATTTTTTCCGCCAATGACCGGTATATAAGACGGGGGTCGACTTTTCACCATGGTTTTTTGAAAAAAAGTTCGACCTATACTCCGGTTTTTACGGTATGTTACCTGTTGTCCTAGAGAACTATTGTTGCATCATTTTAAGGTATGTCAACAAAGACTTTGTGTCAAAAGTGCCGCTTGAAAAAATACTGCTTTTTGAACTTTGCTGCCTGCTTTCTTGTTTTTGTCTTTGTCTGCCTGCACTGTAGAACCTGTTGAAAGCTTTGTTTTAAGTGTCTAACCAAGCTCACTTAATGTCTTTCAGCATGGTTGCTACTGAAGTTAGCACTTTCTGATGTGGTGTGTGCACATGTCTTAGAAGGGCAAATATGTGGCATGTTGGAAGGGTGTGGAGCATTTTGCTCGACCGCTGTGAGCAGTTGGAGTTGCTAATGTGAAGGTCTTAGTGAAGTCATATGCCCAGTAGAGCCCAGGGGTCAGATGCTAGATATACTGCACTATTAGCTCTCTAATGTGTTTTGGATGTTATTGATGTATTCTGAAAATGCTATTCGTGATATTCCTTTGTTGTTGTTGTCACTACCTGACCTTGAAATAGGTGGAGGTTAGGGTCCTTTTCTCGGTAGGCATTATGGAAATCATATGCATGGTCTGGTTCCAACGTACTTATGCTTGTGCCTACTTAGCGAGCTAAAATGATTCTGGTGTGCATATGCACAGTGCAGTAAACACTGGAATGTCATTTCTCTTGGAAGAGCATGCATGCTATTCATTGCACATTTCAGTCTCATAGAGAGTGGAAAATGATTTGTACTGGTTGAAATTTTAGGCATCACATGTTGGTGATGTTTCTTCCTCGTACTTGGTGCCAGCGGTCTCGTTTGGTTGGATTGAGTATACATTGCCCATACTAACTCCAAACAGCTGATGACAGTGTGCTGTGAACTTATGATTGTCAGCATTCTAGCTATTTTAATAATAGTGAAGAGAGTGTTTTGATCTGTACTTTGCCGATCTCACAGCTAGTGGTGCACTCGGGGCACACATGCTTTTTTAGCATAGGGGAACTAAAAAAGTTGTGCTACCATCGCATCTGAAGAAGCAGGTAAATATTATTGCGTACGCCAGCCGTCTCCTTTCTGTGTCAGAGCGCAACTATTCTATCACTGAGCGGGAATGCCTCGCTCTGGTTTGGGCTATTGCAAAATTCCGCCCTTACTTGTTTGGGCACCCTTTCTCTGTTACCCTTTCTCTGCTGAGAAGTGTGTACAAGGTGTCATAAAAGCCATTGACTACATGCAATGAAGGATGGCAACTCCTGGCTAGGTTGGTGCAGGCTAAAATGTGAACACTGCTGTATGTTAGTGACTTCACGTTTTGCTCCGCAAGTACTGACAAGGCATCAAATTGCTGAAGAAGTAAGAAGCTGCAAAGGTAACCACACTCTGCCTCCCTCTGCGAAGGATGCAACGCCTCGTGTAGTGAGTGTCAGTCAAAGGCGAAAGGCTAGTGAACATGTCAGTGCCGATCAGCGTTCCTTCTGCCCACGTTCTGTGCGCTTGGGAAGCCGCGGCCTAAGGTTTGCGCAGCTGCGCCTTTCCCGTCAGTTCAGCATAAAGGACGCAGCGGTGGGCCCCCGGACGATATCCGTGCGTCAGAGGCGGCTCTTGGACGAGTCATAGTTGTCGAAGTCCGGCCCGCTGTCTGTCCTCTTGTGCGGCATCATAACGACCTCGACGGGCGCCGCGGCGCTGGGCGGCGACTGCTGGTGCGATGCCTTGTCGCGCTGCGAGGCCTGCACCATCTGCTTGGTGCTGCCCATGAACAGCATCTTCTCCAGGTTGCCGACGGGCGCCTCGATGGCCAGGAACAGCAGGAAGGCGCTCATGTACGTCATCATGAAGGCGAATAGGAAGTCCTGGAACTGCGCACCGTCAGCAGACACTCGTGTTAGATCATTGGCGAAAAGACAGTCTCGTGACGCGTCGGAAGCACCGCGTGCAACCGTACGCGGTGAGCGTATGCACGCAATGCACGAAGGCAATTTATTCGGGCTGGGTGCAAGCATGCAGTTTGCGCAAAAGGATCGTTGACAAGTATAGCGCAACCTCTTCCCATTTCTTTTTCTGAAATTTCCCACATACACTCACACACACGCACACATACCTAAAAATGCGCTTGTGCACTGTATTTGAGATCGTGCTGCAAATGTATAACGCATCGAGCTTCGTCACTAAGTGATAGGCTCTAAATAGGGCGCGGCATTTCTTCAGCGGGCTTTCCAGCGCACAAATAGTATCGCGTGAAGAGCGTCAGATATTGACCTCAGAGCGGAAACGAAGCCTGGAGCATGCGCGCACATGCTGCTCTGCTTGAGCCTCGGCTCTCACGATGCTGATGGCGCAAAGTGTGCATAGTGAGGCATGTGCAGAACGAGCAGTGGCGACGAGGAACTGCTGCCCCTTTAAATATGGAGAGCCCTTTAGCAGCGGGAGAAAAAGCAGTGATCAGAAATAAGTTTAGCCTGCACGCGTTCATTGTTCATGTATTTGTGCGCATAGTTTCGTTCTATGCTCTTGCTGTTTGTGCATGCATGTGAGTGCGCGCTAATTTCCTTACTCCGTAGTCGCGTAATTTGGATGAAAATCTATGATTCAGTAATTCACGGGAGCTTGCCCTTGCAAAAATTGCAGCGAGCTTTTCATCCACTGGTTAAATTTGCAGACAAAGTGCGCACGAACGTAGCACTGGGGAGTCCTGGTGTGAAGTGATGCGCTGCCATTCGTAAAAATGGCACCCGCCGAGTCGGCGGTCGAGAGCCGAGTCTCCCTGCGCGCCGCAGCAGCTGCGCCGCCGCTGCTACTCGAGCCCGGCCGTGGCAGCTGGAAACTGGTGCTTTTTCCTTCCCAGAGATGGAGCCACCAGTCGCGGGGTAAGTGCGCGGAGGAACATGTTTTGTAGCGCACGGCGTTCTGATTGTCTCAGATCCCCGCACCCTTCACAGCGCTGCTAACAGCTTGCGAGATGGAGAGTAGTTTGCTGTGTTGGAGCAGCACGTTGCTGAAATTAAACACAAAACTGCATTCCAGCACCATTCCTTTAAGGATTGACTGCGTTCGCTTCGCTGCCGAGAGTTGCAGTGTCTCTCGCAGCGGAATTATTTAATTAGTTTGCCCTGCAAGACTTTAGAGCGACCTTCATCAGCAGGCTTTTTGATAGTCCGTAACTTCAAAACTGCATAGTGACACAGTTCGCCTTCTGTCGGCTGGCTTAGACTGACCGTTTGCACATGGTTTCCGAGCTTCTAGCTTGTGTCAATGTATGCTGTACATCATAAAGCAGAATCTAAACGGAGGCTATCCTGCTTGCCGCATGGATGCAGCTGTTATCCTGTCCAATGCCGAACAGTATATCGCACTTGTCACGATGGCCGAAGGCCAAATGAATGCGCGCTGTCCCAGTTCATGGTTGCCATCCCCCGGGTCAGATTACGCCAATTTATGTTCCGCTTTAGACGGCGTTAGCTCTGCTGAAATAACGTCCTCTGTGTGCTAAAGTGTTTCGGCATTCCCCCTTTCCTGTCGGTTCTGTCCTCGAACCTCGTTGCCCACGCATTTTTAGGGTGCATCGAGGCACCCTACCCATTTTTGCCTGCGAGCGCCCTCAGTAAGGGTCTCAATTCTGCGCCGGATTTTAAAAAAAACGCGAAGCTTGGCCTCTCATGCGGAGCGATTATAGCTATTTTTGATAACACTTTATTTCGTTCAGTGGGTAATTATTCGAACAGCCGGCAATGACGCGACTGTGCCTCGTGGATTTGCAAAAGTTTTGGCCATGGTTACCCTTCCCGAAGTGAAATAAAAATCACCGCTCCGTGGGATACATCACGCGGCCGCACGCGACCTGTCGCAGATGTGGAGTAGGGGGTTGGGGGAGAGCACAGAGTAGAAGATTGAAAGCGAGGAGGTCGGTGGGAAGACTGGCGCTATACCTTCTGAATATAGAGGCACCTTACGGTGAAGAAAAAAATTGCTGGTGCATCCGCGAAACGCTGGGCAAAACTTATGCAGAAATGCACTCCCACCGATAGCGCTTGATATTGTTGACGGATTACCGCGGCTTTCCCCTGCTTTTTTCAGAGGAGCTCCCATGGAAGCCTGTCTGACTTCATCCTATTTATTCCGAGCTCCATCTGGCTAACGTGTATAACCTATCCTCCACCTGCGCGGTCATGTATGCGGCGTTCGCTTCCAAGAGGTGCTCTGTATTGTTATCCATGGAGGTGAGCTCTGAAGGGCGGGCTCAAAACTGACTCCTCGAAGATCTTCTGCGCAAGCCTTAGTATGTATCTCGGAATTTAAAATGGTACATTCCAGGGACCCAGTCTTCTATCCTAAGTAGGTGGCATTGAAGTCAGGCCATCAACAATATTGTTTCGTCTTCGCTGCTTCACGTAATGTGTGAGGAGAAAACCAGTGGTGTTGAAGCGGATCGCGGATACGCCTCGCGTCACTGATTAGGACGCGCGTCAAATTCTGCCAGCCACTGCATAAATATCGGTGTGGCGACCACCCGTGTGAAGATTTGAGCTGTTACTCTTCTGCAGTCCAGAAAGGGTTGAGGGCCAGCGCGCATGGATTGTACGCACCATGGAGGTGTGCGAGTAGTGGATGCGCTCCCGGGTGACCAGGGTCCTGCTGAGGATGACCACGGTCTGCATGAGGAAGGCGGAGAAGGAGAGCCGGCTGAGCGGCACAAATGCCGTCCAGCTGAGGAAGCGGTCCACCAGACCGCCGCGACCCGTGGCGCAGGCGAACGTCATCCAGGCCAGGCTCAGGGACCAGGCGGTGCGGTGTGTGGCCGCGTAGAGCAGCGCGTCGGCCGTGTCGTAAGCGGCGCCCTTGTACCACCGGAACGGCCCGAATATCACCACGGCGGCGATCACGCCCGACAGCACCCACATGGCTGCCTGCATCAGCTGCCGCCGGCCCGTCCCTTTAAGGAAGACCTCCTTGGACGGAGTGCGTGGTGCGCGGGCAAGTAGCGCGACAAGGAAAAATAGACGTTATTCTACCTTCCTGTGCTTAAGATTATTTCGCTATTAACCGGAGCTCCACGAAGGGCCTGCCGATGAGAATACAAAGCGCCGCGTTACTTTGCTGCTCTTCGAAAAGTTCACGAATGCTGAACTTCAGCCACACAGCAGTGTGTCGTTCGCGCTATTGGCATAGTACACTGTCCACACAGAGGTGCCAAGCTTAACCAGAAATGTGGGCTGCTTAAACGCCATCCGGCCAGAGCACCGAATCTACCGCGCCCCTCTGCGGGGAGGGTGTTTAAAGCAAATAGATAACGGTTTCTCGTAAATGCAGACATTACAGGTGTGGACTTTGGATATAAAACATTTGTCTGCAGATCTAGAGGACAAATGCGAGGTCAAAATGCAAGGCTTCTTGATTTGCCGTTTTGGTGGCTAACAAGGCTGGTAACGAAACATTGGACAGAAAGCGGCATTTGAGACAAGCGCTGCCCCAGGCTGAATATCGTATCTATATGTAGTCGAGCGGAGCACAGCGCAAGGGCGGACAGGGACTCAAAAAGGCACAGAGGAAGGACCGACGCCGGTCCTGTGCTTTTTTATTCTGCGTCCTTCGTGTAGCGCCGTGCTCCTTTGACTAGGAATCAACTATCCCAAAGCAATGTATTAGTCTATTTGTTGCGCACGCTTGATTGTCGCTGCGAGGTATTTATCTATAACAAGGCAGTAATTACTTATTAGCGTCCATCCAAGCGCAGCCATACGGCTGCAATGAAATCTACAGCTTTCATAGAAACTTTGTAGTTGAAGAAAAAAATCGTTCTGGTCCGGGATTAGAACCCGGGACCACCACTTGTCCGGGGCATTCTCTCTGATGTGTGGCAGTAGAGCGCTAATTTACCATATTGTGGTATAGATGGACCTCTAACTTCGTGAAGCGGAAAAAGAAAGCTGGGTTGTCGTGTAGGCCGACCGAGGGAATCTTAGAGCCGCCAACACGCAATTGAAAAGCCGTGAAAAACTCGTCACCGGAGATGGCGCACTTCCTCACCAAGCGAGAAGACGCTTCGTTCTGGGGAACGCGGGAGAGAAGAAGCGAGACAACGCCAACCTTCTGTTCAACGCCTGCATCCTCACCGATGTCGTACGTTAACGGCAATAATCCTCCACGGCCGCACAAAAACGCTATCGATGCTTTCCCCGGTACAGGTAGGTCAAATATGAAATGGAATTGTCAGTGTGCACAAAAGAACGAACAGTGTTGTTAATTTCGCACTAAAGTTTAAAATGTCTCATGGGGATTATCCGTACGGAGGAAAGCCATTTAGAACAAAGGATAAAAGCGGGCATTTCACTACGAGGCCTCCGAAGCGCACGGCCGCCGCTGTGGGGATCCGTGCTCATTGTCGTGCCGGCCTTATCCGAGAACCTTTCGCGTGACTGTCTTGAAAAAGAAAGGGCAATTAGCGCAGTAAGGGCAATGCAGTGCAAGTTGGAAGGCGGGCTGCAGAAGACACGGCGTTCTGCAGTATCATCACGTTGCTGGGTGCAACCAGCAAAAACGGACGCACGAGAAGTTGCAGACAGAACGGTACCCATCAAACGTAGTACACCAATTCGCCCAGCATGGCACGCTTCTGCAGTGCCATCGTTAGTGTCGTTCTCTCCCTTTTCTGCATTTGTAGCCGCGGGTTTGCGTCTTGCCCTCGCAGGGATTCGCGTAATCCCCCCCCCCCCCCTCCCCCGAGTTTGGTGAGCGGGATTTTAAAGCACAGGTCGACTTATGTCTCAGTAAATACGGTATTCATAATGTTAGTGCAGTCTTGAAAGACTTAACAGGCAGGCCAAAGTAAGATATACAGAAGAGGAAATGACGTGTAATAGCATGCAGTAACAGACATGAAGAGAGATATTGCACCCCCAAGTTCATTTCGCGTTTCTCATTTCATACACTATAGGCTCAGCATATTGGACACCGGTTGATCAGGGCAATGTGGAAGATTTACCAGGTTGATTTTCATGGCTCCAAATGCCAGGACAGCGTAGCCTGTGGCGATACCGACGCAGAAGGCTCCAGCGTGAGCGAAGGGCTTGAAGTACACCTGGTTGCCCGCATCTATCGTCTTGCTGCGAGAGATTGAAAGAGATGCGCAAGGCTCGTATTTTTTATTTTGCTGCCGCAAAACTCTTTTATACATAATCGGTACATAAATTTTCTTCCCGCTGTCTGAAGTGGCTGCAGAAAAGTGTGCTTCATAAGCCCTGTCCGGCTTATAGCTATACGTCTGCTTATGGCTTGTGGAGTAAGCTCCAGGTAGCCAAAGATTCAATTTTTGTTCCTAACATGAAGTGACAAGTGATGAAAGATTCTTCAGTACGCTACGACATCAGACGCGAAGAATAGTTATGTACTAATTAGGAAGAAAAGAGCTTCGCGAAGACAAAGCGCACCACCATATGCGAGATAGGTGCTAATCAGCACCTATCATCTTCGGCCCTAGTTAGAGCAGTGAGGGGCCCTCTTAACCAGCACAGACCTGCAAGACCACCTTCGTCTGGTGGAGCGGGCCTAGGCTGCAGCGGAGGTCAACAGATTCCTTGACCTAGGAACGCCGACCACCTGCTCAAGATCCTCATCTCCGTTACCCTTTCTTCGGATATCAATAAACTCATTCATTCATTATGCGAGATCTTGTGTGCACTTTATCAGTGCATAACTATTCTGAGAGACTTCAGTCGTAGCACCTGGAAGAAATTTTCACCTGATTTGTTCACTTGCCACTTTACTACTTTAAACAAAAACTGAACCCGTGGCTGGAGCTTACTCTTTCTGCTTGGCCGCTTCAGTAAGCCATAAAACAGACGTGTAGAAGCTGGGCAACGGTCCTGAAGCATACTCCTTCCTGCACCCACTTCTGATAGTGGAAAAAAAAAAAGAAGCTGCTACGCGCTGGCAACATGATGTAAGGTGGCCCGTGACACGTCTGCACAAGATATGCATGCGGGTAAGTGCAATGGAGTTCTCGTTGCCTGTTGGGGAGCAGTCCTGCACCGCAGTTGTTCGGGCGCGTGCTTTTTTAAATGGCTTTGTCGCGAATTACTCCTACCTAGTGTACGTGCTACCCTTTCAGGCTAGCAACATCTTGCGTTTTAAAATTTATTTTGATGATTTACAACTTCGAAAAATGCCGGTCATAGGCTGTTGCCGGTGGTCATAAATTGGCGCATGATACGCTCTGCTGGATGCACAAAGACATGATGAACGAAATGCTGCCCTATCATTTGTCTAAAAAAAATGGCGTGTATGTTCCTTTAAGGCTGGGTTGCGTACTGCGTGAAGCGCCCTGTGTCGACGCCGCTGTGGTTAACGTGAGGCTCACTTGATGTTGGTGTCGATGTAAATGGCAGTGGGTCCGAAGTCGTAGAGTCGTGTCTGGATCGCGACCACCACCGACGTGACAAGAACGACCAGGATGAGCAGGGCGAAACCCAGTTTCTTGTACCTGAACGGCACACGAGAGAAGCAAAATCACTGCCTGAGACAGAGGTCTCGTGCAGGCCTGCCGTCCTGGAGGCTTGTGCTAAATAAAGATGCTTAATGGCTTGTGCGAACAATCACAGTCAAATCCTTGAGCGTACGTGATTTTTTTATTATTGGTTTATTCTGCTTTTTCATTTTGTTTATTATTCATTACTTAGAAAAGGGCGCGACACAGAAAAGGGCGCGACACAACGCATGGCCAAGCGGTAACGATAACGAGAGTTCGAAAAGAAATATCGCATCCGTGGCGTTGAGGCACAGCAACAGTGTAGCCAGCTGTACAGCGTACCGTTATTGAAGGTGTTCTGTTTTGCGTTTCTGTTGATACAGAGAAGGAAAAGGAACTGCCATTATGCGTTGTTCATTCCGTCAAAGTATTGTTTTTTTTTAATTCTTAGAAAAATCTGAATCAAATCATGCTTTACGACACTCCAGAATAATTCGTTCCAAATTAAGAAATATTTTTCAAAGCAAGTTTGCACGAAACGCTTTCACAGAAATATACCGGCAACATATGCTTCTGACGCTTTTCTCCGGAACGCCCACATCTTTCATCATTGTATAAAATGCACTGTAACTGCGTCACGTTGAACTCTCATGTAGTGATATACGCGCACAGTAAACAGAAATCACGGTCCCATTTAAATTACGTTAGGTGTTCATTCCGTGCATTTTTGTTTACACCGTATACCGAACATGCGCATAGCAAGGGTATGGGTATAGCTCAGAATAATAATACATATCCTTTACTACATACGCTTCGGAAATCATTCGCACTGTCAGGGCCCGTCATTCAGCCACCCTAAGGGTAAATCAATTACGGTCAGCAACTCGCGGCGCAGCATCGTATCCGCTACCTCGCTATACCAGGTGCTTCAGGAAAGCCCTCCAGTAATTTTTAAGAGTAGGCTTTTTGAGGTAATGAGACGCTTTTTTCGACATAGTAATACCAGTGTTAGCGGACACCAGAAACAGGCGGATCGTGTTAACTATAGTAAACGATTAACTAAATTCTAATAGTTAAATTTAACTATTGCAAATAGGCGTCTGGTTGCTATTAGAGATTTACAGCAGACCATTAGTAATTAACCATTAGTAACGCCGCGCCTGCGGTGCCTGCGTAGCGATGTCCATCAAACCGCGTCACTCCGTGGCGCACATGTCACGTGACGTTCTCCGTCCCACCTGCTGCGCATGCCGCGTGACCTTCTCTGTGAAGGTGGGACAGAGAAGGTCACGTGGCACGTGCGCCACGGAGTGACGCGGTTTAAATGACGTCGCTGCGCAGGCACCGCAAGGGCGCGGTTTTTGAATTGCGTGAGAAAGGGCCAAACTTTGTCGAGGTACACCGTCGAGGGTAATTGCGTTCTCGAAACTCGAAACCATAATATGGCTATAGCTATTGCTAATGGTAGGCTGCAAATCTCTAATTGCAACCAGACGCCTATTTGTAATACTTAAAGTTAACTATTAGAATTCAGTTAATCATTTACTAGTTAGTATGATTCGCCGGTTATATGGTGTCCGCCAACACTGGCACTACTATGATTCAAAAAGCGCCTCTTTACCTAAAAAAAAAACGCACTCTTACAAATAAGTGCCAGTATCCCTGAAACACCTGGTACACGCGTTGCCGTTTTCACTGCGATGGCCTCACGTACTGTCTCCAGGATCTTAGTATTAATTAGCCTCCGGTGCGGAGAAAAATTTAATAAAATGTTCCTTTTTTACGCTTCATCTATTTTGTTTCGAGAACCCAGGCTGGTACGATCTCCCTGCCTCCATTACCAACGCCAGGATATATTCAATACGACCATCGCCGCTAATGCTAATAAGGTGTAATCTGCCGCATCAGTGCTTTTTCAGTGCTGCATCAGTGGTTCTTGTTATTTCAGTGGGATTCACTCCCCACTGTTATGTTTTGGCCATGAGAGTAAATGAATAAATGTTGCGCATATGGGGCCTGAGCCATGAGAGGCATGCGAGCCGGGCTACGGACTGTCGAGAATACGCCACCTGTGGTCACCTGGGCTTGGTAGTGGCGGGGCGGGAGTGGGTGGAGGGGTCATCATCATCATTTATTGTACCCTTAAGGACCCTTCACAGTGTGACACAGCTATTACTCTCACTTTGTCGCCCAAGCAAAAGGCGGCGAGTTCAGCATTTTTCTAGCGCACAGAATGCGACGTTTGGGGCTGTCTGCAGTGCGGCAATTAAGTATCAACATCTGGTACGTTGTCGGATGTCATATGTGAGGGAATATTAGCTGTTTCCGCTGCTGCAGAAGACCACATGGGGGTGATGACGAGGTCCAGAGCCACTAGGCAAATATCGAATGGCCAGAGCTCTTGACGGGATGAGAGGTGCACTGAAGGTTGAGTGTCGACTTTTAAGACGCGTTGGTGCGTTTCTGATTAGACCCATGCAAAACAAGCATAGAAGACGGTGATGAAGCACTTCCATGACATCCACGTCTAATTGTAGCTACAATTGTAGTAGATATCCGGCGCTTTGAATAAGAATAGTGTTTGTGCATGTAAGGGATTCCTCGGGGCTGTATATAAATGTGCGAGTCGATGATCCACACTGCTATGGCGAAGATACTACTAGAGTCAGGTTTTCTTCCCGGCATCACCACAACAAAATTCTATACTGTTGTGCGTTGAGCTTAGCTCACTTTGAGGTCATTCGGAAATGTACTAGTTTTGGTCTATGTTTTGCACCCGACCTTTCCTTGCCCCCCACCACCCCCCCCCCCCCCCCAAAAAAAATCATAAACTGGCAAACTGGCAAACTGGCGTCAGTTTGGCGCATAAAACAGTATGCGTATAATGCACAGTTGCTCTCTTACGTTTAACGAACGCGTTAAAGTCTTATCTGCACAGTTTTGACCTCGACAAAATTATATTTAGAAATTATAGACCCTCGTCTAAATAAGAAATGGGAAATAAATTTTTAAAAATCTAAAAAACAGAAAGGGGAGCTTGAGTTGTCATACCTGATCATAAAGATGGGGATGACCCATAGGGAAGCGTAGATTTGCCAGTCGACGCTGACGTACCACAAATGGCCGAGACACTAAAAAAAACAAAAAATAATATGCGTACATTTCATAAACGATGCAATTGGAAGCTGACAAAGAAAGAGATTGAAAATGAATTCACATTCTCACGCTGACTCCGTTTCGGAATCGGTTCTGCCCTCTCCATGCTAAAGGCGGCTCTGGAAATCTTTAAATACCAAACAAAACACATTTTGCCGCTCTCGGAACACGCGTACAGATAAGAAGGCGGGCGTCAGGGCTAAAGCCCCTCAAACGGCGTGATTCAGGTGCATCTTAGACGCCCCCGTTTCGGGAAATACAACCGAGTCTCCTGCCATGAAAGCGCTGTAAACCTAACCGTATTCTGCTCGTGACAAAAAAAAAAAGGCAGGAAGTACGGTTTTGTTAAACAGAAAGTTACTTTCTGTAGAGTGTTATCGGAAACTCGTGTCGTCATTGGATAAGCGTATGTGTCGCAGGACAAAGTCCTTCAGAGCGACATATTCCCACGGTTTGAAGCAGCGGTGTATCGCCAGCAAATAGAGTTTCACTAGGATGCTACAGGAATTTTCGAAACGGCGCCAGAGGCGACGAGAAAACCGCGATAGCAATTTTCGTCGCATTTTCCGACTGCAGTTGATGTAAAGGCAGTGCTTAGAATGTAGTATGTGCATATTTCATTCTGATGGATGCTCATATATCTTACGCAGCTGGTCGTGCCAAGTGTTTTCTCTGCATACAACTATTTCTCCTCTCGCTTTTTCTCCTTTTGAGTTTGTCTCGTCGTGGGCAACCCTCGGTAGGGCAGCCACCGCCGACTCCCAGCTTGCCGCCGCTTTGTGGCCCGCGGGGGGAGCAGTTGACATGAGGCGCGCACCATTTCGAAGAAGGGGATCCAGTTGTTGATGTGGAGCACCACGCGCCACCAGTTCTTCTCGCACTGGCCGAAAAGGACGTCCTTGTATTCGGAGTAGAGCGGCCCCGTCATGAACAGCGGGAACAGCAGCCACACGGCCACCACGAACATCACCGGTGCTGTGATCCTGCGCGCCAGCGGGAAGACTCGGGGTTAAATCTCTGGATCTGAAGATAGCTGCGCGAACCGCGGGCGTAAAGCTAATCATAGGAAATGCTCCAAGTTTTTACTCGAAACAGTTCTGCTGACCCTAGACACGTGGTAAGCGATGAAATGGTAAAGTGGAGTGGCGCTGGGTGTACAAACAATGCCCGAATACATGTGAGAGGGCGCCACATTGTTATCAGCGATCGTTATTTCTTCGTACTTCAGGTACCGCAGCAAGTCTGCTTAGCAAGTGTGAGACCGGGACCTCAAGGTATGTACTTGAGGCCAGCCTGTTCTTTGGCTACTCGACTTAGTATTACTTAGACGACGAAGTGACGTAAGGTGTGCTTGTCAAATCCACGCATGCCGCACACTAGACCACCCGGCCGCTGGCAACAAATTATTAGTTGCTTTGCAGCAAACGTGACCACGTGCTAGTTGTAGTCAGAGTAAGCGACTGTCGCTACCAATTGGGCATGCGATGCTACGAGGACGCCGCGAGAAAATCCGTTGAAATGCTGTGACATTTAGGCCTTTATTTCCTTACCCGGCAATGTGGGCGAAGGCGCGTAGATACGGCTTTGGAGCCTTCGCAGGATAAAACAACTACTGTGACCTTAAAGCCTGCTTAACATGAACAAACGATGTGCGAAGCAATACCAGCGTGTCGCTTAAATTTAGGAGAAAAGCAGGCTTGGGAACACAGTGACAGCTATACTATTCAGGTGATCCCCAATACTTCTGTGCTGCGCATAGATGTGATTAGTGGTTTTGTCAATAAGTGAAGCGTACCGAAGAGTCGAAATGTTCAAGGGGACACCAGCTTAACCTCAGCTCCTGTCGCTTGCGTGCCTTGCGAAGAAGGCCTCATTTTCTGTTAATCCACCAGCCACGCGGGCCGGGCAACCTTCTTGACCCGTACGCTTAGCTTCTCTATTCGCTGCATGTATTGTCGGCCCTGTTAAGGGCCGTTATTTGCCGTCATTAACCGTTATTATGCAGTGGTAACTCTAGAAGTAACTGCGTGTACAGATATAAACTGAAAGCAGGAGAAGAAGCATGCACTCGGGAACAAAAGCTCACAAAATGATTTTCTTGACTTTCGGTGAATAAAACTGCTGCTTTTAATCAATGCAAAGGCGTGCCCTTCCTGTCACTGGGCGTACGAAGAGTAGCGATGTGGATGCATTAGAAGCGAATGACAGTGCGTGCATATACTGCGCGTCAAACTTAGTTTCAAACGCGTGTATTCTGCACAGTGCTCACCACGACAGGTTTCAAGAGGCGGCCGATATACACACCTGATGTATCGACGGATGAGCAGCAGGGCAACAGGAACGGCCAGAGTCCCTTTGTAGTCCTTGAGGTATTTCAGCACGTTAAAGGACACAAGGAATCCGCTGTGCAAAAAGAAAAAAAAAGAGCTCCTGATGAGATCCGTGTGAAGAAAGTTTAGTTGTGACAAGCAAATTGGCTCTCGTAGCACGGATCATGTGGGAGCTCTGTAAGGAAGTCCTTGAGGTAAGTCGTTTATTACGCACGCGACAGCTACACTCTTCAGCGAGGTGGAGCAAGGCGCACGCAGCAGGCCACTAATGCAAAATGGCGGAATATTTAGCGTAGCTAAGCCAAACGCGAATTCGGTGCGCTAGCACTTTGGTTTGGTCCAAGGCTCGGTTTTCAAGGTCAAGCAGGTTTCAGGCAAACATCGGTGAAATCGAACTTAGGCTCCACCTTGACGCGATAGCGTTACTGGGTTAATGCCAATATGCATGCGGAATTGGTCATTCTCTACTTTACATTAATAGATCACTGAGAGTCCTCATATGGCGCAGTGGTGCAGCGGTTAAGCGATGCGCCACTGCCCTGCGATGACAGGTGCTGCCACTGGTGGGGCTTGTGCGACCGAGGTTGCTCTTTCCGATTAACCTTAAGGTCATGAAGAGATGCTTCATAGAGACAAACACCGCGAAATCTGAGATTAGGGATTTTAGAGCTAGCGTGCCAAAACGCGTATCGCACCAACGGCGTTCATGCCGCCCCGAATGTTCACCTTTCTCTCCTTTGCAGCGAGCCTCTTTTCGTGGGTCGCCTTATGCATGGTGAGGCATGGCATAACAAGAAACTCTGTCGGCATGATGGCGAGTGCGTTCATTGACCGATTGGGGTTTTGAGTGCTTTAGCCATAGGTTATGAGGCGCGCCGTAGTGGAAGGCTTATTAATTTCGGCCTCCTGATTTTTTATACCGTGCGCCAAAATCTCGGTACACGTGCAGATGTTCACACATCTGTATAGAACGCTGTGGTGTTCGCTGGTGACATTTGCCGCTGTCTGCTGGGTGCTGTTTAGCTTTTCGAGGCATGAGGTGGGAAGCACGATCCACGCCAAAGTACATGGATGATAAGATAATGTTTGGAGCCCTGGGCCAGATGGCGCCAGAATTCTCCGCAGTACGCCGTTCGCAGGCTACAGACAAGTGCATGTCTGGAACATACGTAGATATGTGCGCTCGGACTGGGACGTCATTGTCACTCTTCTTTCTTTGGCCACCGCCGCCACGAAACGCTTTTACAACTGCGCTGCGAATTTGCTAATCAAATGAATGACGTCAAATTCGACATGACCATGGATTCGCTCCAGCATACGAGGTATACTTAGGACGCGTGCGGTGCAGCGTATAGCTACGGCCGTTTTCGGGGACCGCACTCCTCGGAGCCCATGTACAACATCTGTCCGTAAAGTTCCGAGACTGAGTCCATTAGAAAAAATGCGTTTAACGTTGAAATCGTTTGTGCAGCACCCCAACGAAATAGTCTCCCTTGCAGTCTATACGCAGCTTCCAATGCTTCTTGAGGTC
Organism: Amblyomma americanum; assembly: GCA_030143305.2. Lineage (NCBI taxonomy): Eukaryota > Metazoa > Arthropoda > Arachnida > Ixodida > Ixodidae > Amblyomma > Amblyomma americanum. The sequence continues at coordinate 19,535 of JARKHS020001709.1, forward strand.
TTCGAAACAGTTGGAAAACGCTTCTTTTGGCAGGGCTGTCAGCTCCTTTGTCGTGGCGTCTTGAATGGCCTCCACGCTCCCCATCCAGCGACATTTTAGGGCTCTCTTCACACGAGGAAACAGGAAAAAATCGCATGTGGAGAGGTGAGGTGAGTATGGCAGATGGGGAAGTACAGTAATGCTGTGCTTGGCGAGATATTTTGTCACGCTGAGAGCAGTGTGCGGCCTTGCGTTATCGTGGAGAAGGCTCAATTTTCCCGATGCCCATAAGTCAGGGCGACGGCGTCGCAGTGCATCACGCATTTGTTGGAGCCCGCGGATATAAAACTCCCGATTCGCCGTCTGCCCTTGCAGGACGAACTCGTGGTGCATGACACCTCTGGAATGGAAAAAGCTATCAGCATCGTCTTTGGTTTGGTCTTCTGTCGCCGCACCTTTCTCGACGCCGGAGAGCTTGTGGACCGTCATTCGGCGCTCTGCCTCTTTGTTTGAGGATCGTATTGAAAATACCATGTTTCGTCTTCAGCAATGATGCGGTCGACGAATGCAGCATCCTTCTCTGCCTTGGAGAGCAAATCAGCGCTCACTGATGCCTGCATGTCCTTCTGGTCCTGTGTGAGGGAGTGCGGTACAAGTCTGGCATTCAGCTTTCGTTTCCCCACGTTCTCACGTAAAATTTGGTGGCATGTTGTCTTACTAATGTCGAGAGCATCTGATAGCGTGCGGACTGTAATGGTGCGGTCTTGCTGCATGATTTCTCTGATCCGAGCCACGTTGTTTTCATTCCGTGAGGTTAAAGGGCGCCCCTGCTTTGTGTCGTCTTCCACCGACGTTCTCCTCGAAACGAACCTCTTGTGCCACTCGAAAACTCGCGCCCGCGATAATGTCTCGTTCCCGTAAGCGTCACGAAGGAGCTCATACGTCTGTGTGGCTGTCTTGCCAAGCTTCACACAGAATTTTATGTTTACACGCTGTTCGAAGTGGACGTCCATCTCTCCACATTCACTCAGAGTAGAATGCGCAGACGACTAGTGACAACGTATTTTTCTACATGTAGTGCCACCTAGCGACTGCCACAATAATTAACATAAATAGCTCAGGTTAGCCCGAAAAGTTTGCGCTACACATACGCACCAACAATTGTTTTGGTGAATCATTTCTAGAGAAAATAAATCAGTCTCGAAACTTTATGGACAAAGGTTGTATTTGGCATCGTGGCTTTATCATTTTGCGTTTTAAAGTAGCAACAATTAGCTATCTCACATAATTCGCTGACACTTATAACGGCACAAGAATGCACTGAAACGACACTCGCACCTTAGTTTCATTACCGTATCTTTAGTGAAGCATTGTCCGAGGAGGAGCACTGGTTTAACCCGGTGCTATTTCTACGGGGTTACCTTCAGCGAAAAGAGGGAGTCTCCAGTCGCGCGCATAATATGGCTTCAGCATATGTACAACGAACACACGTGTCAGCTGTTCGCACTGAGCAGGCATAGCAAGCCCGAACCGCTCCATTTGTGGCGCATGTTTCATGCTCAGCCCCTATCGCATGCGGTGAGAACGGATGTCGTTCACCTGATGAAAAGGAACGTCTGGATGCAGGGGTAGGCATTCGCTATCATGAGGAACGCTGCTTGCTGGTGGTATTTGATGATGTTCATGGACTCGGCTGCAAAAGAAAGAGGTAAGTGATGAAATACAGCTGCATGCGTGAGAGCATTTTTTTTTTTTGCTGTACGGCTCCGGCATTTCAGACCTCGCTCTGGTGTTCCCTTCTGGGTGCATTATCATGATGAATAATTCTAACGGCGCAAGGGCAGCCTTGGCCACAGAGCACCATGGCACAAGGTGTTTTTGTCTATACAAGATAGGGTCAAAGAGCTATCTTCCAGGCATTTCGCCCCCGAGAAACTGAGTACAAGGCCAGGGGAAAGCTTGTACCGTGGGTCCCCGGAGCTCGAGGCTCTAGGTATCGAACCCCACACCTCCTGCATGCGAGGCGGATGCTCAAACCACTTGACCGCCGCTGAGGTCCCATTTGGGTGCAACTCCCAGGCTTCCCATAAGATCTATCAAAATTGCCGATTGGGCGATTTGGTGGGACATGATTCGAAACTACCATCGCGGAAACAGACGAAGACACGAGTAGACACGTCCTGTCGTCAGTGTTTTTTCTTCTCGTGTCTTCGTCTGTTTCCGCGCTGGTCATTTCGAATGATGTCCCGTAAGAGTGAAGCATTTATCGCGTTTTGAAGACATACCAGAGGCAGCCAGATTGTTTATTTGCTTTATCATACTGACTCGATTGTGGCGTCCTTGCGAACCAAATCAATATAACAAAAAATGGTTGCCCTGCTGGTGAAAGCGACGGAGCTGTCACTATCGGATTAAGACTCTTCGATGTGTTTTTTTTTCCGCGGTCTCGTTTTGTCAGCCTCGTGCACAACATTCCTTCGGACTGTCATTCTTATGCGCACATGAACAAAACCTATAGCTTGTATGTAGCATGCCATGTTCGATCGTCCACAAAGCGTGCGGCATGAGCAAAGGGCACGTCTCACGTAGTTTTGTGGCCGAAGCTCCTGTCACGGTACCATGTCCAACATTACTGCACAAAAATTTTGACTATTGGAAAAGGTATTCATATGGAAATATTGAATTTAATGGTCCACTCTTCCGATATGTAGCAAAATCTTTATTTTGTAGTGTTTCCATTGCGCGCATCGAGCAGTTAATACTGCCATAGGAAACTAATGGGGAACGGTTTTGACGATAGCAAAAACGTTAACAGCAAAAAAAAATGCAAGCCTGCCGACAGGAGATCTGCGGTTATATTGAATGCTGTAGTGAAATCTTACAATATATGAAAAAAATTGCGTTCATAGACTCTTTCCCGTTCAAAAATGCTTTTGTCCAGAAATTTCGGGTATGCTGCTGTCCGCGACGGTTCCCCATCCTCGATAAGAACACTGAGAATGGTTCTGAGAACTTTACTGTGAGCCCAAGACGTTCCCTCGGCTATACTGGCGAGTTGTAAAGGGGGACAGGACCTCTGTCAAGCTTGCGAGCTTTTAGTCCCGTCTCCTCTATTTCAAATAATTTATGTATTGATTGATTGATTGGTTGGTTGGTTGATCATCCATGTCGTCCTTGCAAAGCTGACATCACATATTCGTTCTTGTTTGATGCCGCGTACTTTTACGGCATCCAGTGAACATGAGCTCGGTTCTTCTCCCTGTAGACCCCGCATATCAGCCCAGCATCACTGCCCTGTACAGGCTGCCTCACCTAGCGCAGTGACGCTGACGAGGAAGTACGTGTGCCCCAGGATGACCCAGGACGAGCTCCAAAACCGCATGCCATGGATGAAGCGCAGCTTCATGCTGTCCGACTCGCTGGCAGCCTCCGTAGTCAGCAGCATGTTGGTGTTGGCTACCACCGAGAAGCTCACCAGTACCTTGGTCAGCAGCTCTGCGCGCGCGCAACACCCATCCATGCGCGTCACAAGCATCTTCATAGCATGCGAAATCAAAACAGGTTGCGTCTAATGCAGGCCAAGCCGTGTGCTTGCGCCATGGTCGGGTGCGTCAAAGGCGCAGACTTGTAGCCCCTTGTAGACCCGTACTGGTCGCTTAATGTCCGCTTTTCTCCTAGCAGTTTCTTTCAAGTGACAGTTTTAAAGAGGCATGCACTGCATTGCAAGTGGAATATAGCCCGGGAAAACTCTGTGCATTTGATTAGTTTTTTTTCTTCCTTTAATTGCCTATTCTCTCATTCTTTATACTGTCTTTAATTTTGATGCTTATACTCGCTTTGAAAGCTTAAGCCTGTCGTCATATATCCTTACGGCGCTTACGCTTGCTCAACAAGATTACAAGCTTTTTGCTGACATCTGAGGGCTGCAAGATCAACAGCGCCAAGGAAAAAGGAAAACAAAAACTAATCGCGCGGCATTATGGGGAAACGACACAGCGAAGTTAATTGAAGGAAGTACGCGGGGCAAAAGTGGCGAAACATACTATTTAAACAAACGTACTGGGTCAAATGACGTAACTCGCGGGTTTAGTACAAGGGACACCAGGGCAGGAAATGAGAATCCCACCAGTGTCGTTCCATTCGCCTTTAGCGCCGTAGATTTGGCGTACTGTGTATCGTCGCCCCTAACTAATCGCTCCGTCAGAAATTTAATTTCTGCCATATATTTGCACTGTGCGTTCGTGCACAGTGTCATTTGATCGTCTGTGACGTACTGTTTTTTTTCTTTGCTGGCTTAATCATTAACTCCGCTGTCGAACATGTTCGCGTTATCTACAATTGGCGCAAATCCTTATCGCATCCTGCGCCACAAATGCAGTACAACGCTGTGACGAGGAGGAGGAAAGACTTTATTACACCGAACGGTGTTTACGGCACTTAGGCCCTTGGGCCCCCCGCACTGCCCCACTGCACTCAGACGTTCATGATCCATGATGGTCCATGACGTCGGTGGCCCGGTGTGTCGTCGTGGGGGTTGTAACTGCCATATCAGCTGACCGGGAACATTAGCAAAGTTGTTGGCTTGCGGGCACGATCTGCAGGCGTGTTACGTGTGAGGCGTCTTTTAGAGGCGCTTACCCGCCGTACGTCATGTAAAACGAAGGAGCAGCACACAGGCGGCGCACCGATTCTACGCAGGCACGGATTTATGGGCGTGCTTTAAATGAATCTGGAGGGTGCGCTCTCGAATGTATACAATTATTCGCTGTAGTAATGAGGACAGTTTGATTTTCTGGTGATGATAGCCGGGGCAGCAGCAGTGACAGGCCAATACTCCTACTGTGGAGGTTTGCAATCGTACAGGTTTATAACAAAACCAAATCTTAGATATTGCTAATGATAATCTACATCAGTCACAGGAGCTTTGTCGTTGTCGCCTCATTCGTTTGTTCTTGCTTACCTGGAAGGACCTTCTTCTTTTCCTCTGGCAGATAATAGCGGGTAACGTCGTAAGCTGTCCCGATGAGTATGATTATGGAGAGGACACCGAGAAATATGCTGCGGGGGAAAAAGAGAGAAAAATGAGGTAAATGTACGATTACCGCCTGCTGGTAAACTTTCTCACATTGAATGCACGGTCGGTTATACATAGTTTCCGGGTTTTATTTTTGCCTGAATTCTGAGGGGGGGAGGGGGGGGGTAAAAGTTGGGCAATATTTTTCGAGCTCAAATGTGGATGAAAATCGGGCTACTCAGAAGAAAAAAAATTCGTAGTTAGGGTTTTTTTTCGGGTCATTCTTTTCAGCACTAGGCAGTTTAGTACTACAGTTAGTTTTTCTGCTGAACATCAGATTTCCTACTTTCTGCTCATTATTTCATAAACGACGTGAAAATCCCGGGTTCCTCATTGCTAACCAATTACGAATTTTTCCTAATCTATTGCACATATTTCGTCGCGTAAGTTACCAATCTACGGAGCACTCCCGCGTCTGAGCAAGACCGGCCTATATTTATGTGAACACTGCGAGAACATTCAACATCACAGCCAAGATTTTAACACGCAAGGTCCTTCGGCCAGGATGGCTTTAGAATGGGTAGCTGTCACCCCGATAAGACATCTTGTCGGTAGCCATGTTTTGGCCTCTCGCTTCTAAATCACCCTTTTCGAACTTATCCTCAAATTCATCCACCTCATGAAACGAGCGTTAAAAGAGGCTTAAGGTTCCTAGCTTATCGGAGACACCCCTCTGGACTAAGCACTGGATATCCACAAATTTCCTTGCGGTGTTTTCAGTTTTGTGAACTGAAAAGGCAAAATCGTGTAGACGGCTCATTTTCGGGGAGAAATCTGGTTAATAATTAATAATAATTGGTCTTGGGGGGAAAGGAAATGGCGCAGTATCTGTCCCATATATCGTTGGACACCTGAACCGCGCCGTAAGGGAAGGGATAAAGGAGGGAGTGAAAGAAGAAAGGAAGAGAGGAGGTGCCGTAGTGGAGGGCTCCGGAATAATTTCGACCACCTGGGGATCTTTACGTGCACTGACATCGCACAGCACACGGGCGCCTTAGCGTTTTTCCTCCATAAAAACGCAGCCGCCGCGGTCGGGTTCGAACCCGGGAACTCCGGATCAGTAGTCGAGCGCCCTAACCACTGAGCCACCGCGGCGGGGGAGAAATCTGGTTTAACCCGACTTTTAAGACACGTCCGTGGTGCAAGAAAACGAAGGGCACTAAACACCAGCACGAATCCTTGCCATACTTAACCGCGTTGGTTTTCTGAGCGCGTCTTAGTTTGACCAGTGCCTACGTGCAATACAGTGAAAGGCTGCAGCGATCAGTCTTTTTCACTTGCGCGTTAAAAGAACCATTGTCGCGCATTATCTCTCCGGGCGACGCCTCCTCCTCTATTTCATACCCAGTCACATCGCTGTTTGTTTATTCGTCGCGATGTGGCGCCAAGAACGGGGGAGCGAAGTCTTATGTCATAGCGCGAACTGTTGTCATGGCCGGCGGATGCTCTAGAGTCACTGGGCAAGTTTATCCAGTGGCTCTGTTATGCTGCTCTCTACAACGTCGCCTCGTGAGGAAAGAAAGAAGAAAAATTTGTTCTGCCGTTTCCCGTGGTGTGTCGCTAGTTACGGGGTGCTCTCTCCCCCTCACTGCACGAGCGAAGCAGGCACTAGCGAATGGGAGAGAGGAAGAAAAGCAATAGTAGGAGGTGGCTTGATTTGCCGAGACCGACCTATCTGGCTGGCATTAAAATCGGTGAGGCGCTGCTGCGAGTAATAAAAGGGACAGAGTGTTAGAGTCTCTCACAGTCTCAAGGAAAAGTACAGTACCGCAGCAAAGAAACGGCACGGGCTCACAGGGAACATGCGGGTCAGCAGCCGAGCACCATGTCTACCGAGCCACCGCGGCGCGTTTGTTACAGTGGTATGCTGTGCTGATACCGTGTACTATTGCACCGGTGTACACTGAAATAGTGTGTAGAGGCACAAATTACATAAGGAACTTTTGCAGCCTGCTCGCACGCTTATAAGCCCCTCGTCTGTCGCTTTTGCCGGGAAACATGTGTCGGTTTTGTAATGAACAAAGGTGCGGTTTCAGTCCAGTGCCGGCAACGGAGTGTGATGTTCCCCATTTTGGTTTCATGTGTTGTTTTTTTTTGGACCCAGATCCTTTCGCTCTTTGTAAGGGCGCCCATTTCTTTTTGCGAGATTTTGGCAAATGACGGTTGCAGCTCCCGTGACGCCAGATAATTAGCAAGTGTTGGCAAAAAG